>JARYGA010041586.1:0-68287 GCA_030545235.1 Helianthus tuberosus
GTGACTCTGATTAAGGAAAATTTATGTCCTCAACATGAGGTTGAGAAGATCGAGACCGACTTCCTGACATTAGTTATGAAGAATTTGGACTGCCAGGCATATCTTACGAGTTTTAATACTATGTCTCGATTGGTTCCTTACTTAGTGACGTCAGAACCAAAGCGGATAGCCCGTTTCATTGGGGGTTTAGCCCCGGAGATCAAAGACAGTGTGAAAGCATCTCGACCGACTACCTTTAGATCTGTAGCCGATCTATCGCTATCTCTTACCCTTGATGCGGTCAGGCAGAGATCGCTTAGAAATTCTGATGGTGGGAAGACGAAACGTGAAGATGATAACTCACACCATTCAGACAAGAAGCACAGAGGGAACTCTGATCACAAGAAGAGTTCTGGGTTTAGAAAAGATGATCAACAGTCGGGTGAAAAGCCCAAGTGTAAAGTTTGCAAGAAACGTCATCTGGGAAGATGCAGGTACGAATCGAAGTCCCAATCGCAGCCCAGGGCTTGTGGGATTTGTAAGTCGAATGAGCACAAGACGTTAGACTGCAAGAAGATAAAGGATGCAACGTGCTATAACTGTAACGAAAAGTGGCACATAAAATCCATCGGCCCAAAGTATGCCAAGAAACCAGAAGAAGGCAAAAAGACCAATGATAGGGTCTTTCAAATGAATGCACGGGAAGCAGTTCAGGATGACAACGTGATAACAGGTACCTTTCTTATCAATGATGTCTATGCAAGGGTATTGTTTGATTATGGCGCATATAAGTCGTTTGTAGATAATAAGTTTTGTAAGTTGTTAAATCTGCCTGTTAAAACCCTGAGCATAAAGTATGAAGTAGAATTGGCCGATGGTACCATAGAAACTTCTTCAACCATGTTAGATGGATGTTTCATATCCATTAGGAACCACTCTTTTCCATTGTCTTTGCTTCCTTTGAAACTAGCTGGATTCGACATAGTAATAGGCATGGATTGGTTATCTCATAACCAAGCTCAAATCGTTTGTGACAAGAAATAAGTGGTTATCAAGACTCCGTATGGTGAGCCACTTACCATACAAGGAGATACTCAGTATGGGTTGCCTAAGCAAGTGTCTATGCTCATGGCATCAAGGTGTATGAAGAAGGGTTGTGTCATTTATATGGCACAAGTGACAATTGATGAACCAAAGCCCAAGATTGAAGACATCCCTATCATTTCTGAATACCCTGATGTATTCCCTGAAGAACTATCTGGTTTACCCCCAGATAGGCAAGTGGAGTTCAGAATCGACATTATACCTGGAGCAGCACCTGTTGCAAGAGCACCTTACCGGTTAGCCCCAACTAAGATGAAAGAGTTGAGAACTCAGTTGGATGATTTGTTGGCAAAAGGATTTATTAGGCCTAGCTCATCTCCTTGTGGAGCACCGATTCTGTTTGTGAAGAAGAAAGATGGATCGATGCGTCTATGCATCGATTATCGTGAGCTAAACAAGGTTACAATCAAGAACAAATATCCATTGCCTAGGATCGACGATTTGTTCGATCAACTTCAAGGAGCAAGTTACTTCTCCAAGATTGACTTGAGATCAGGATATCATCAACTAAAGGTGAGAGATGAAGATGTGCACAAGACTGCATTTAGAACTCGCTATGGTCATTACGAATTCTTAGTGATGCCGTTCGGGCTCACTAATGCACCAGCAGCGTTCATGGATCTCATGAATCGCGTTTGCAAACCCTACTTGGACAAGTTTGTCATTGTTTTTATTGATGACATTCTCATTTATTCAAAGAATCAGGCTGATCATGAGAAGCATCTTCGTTGTATTCTTAAACTTCTTCAGCATGAGAAGCTCTACGCCAAGTTTTCAAAGTGTGAATTTTGGCTTCGTGAAGTCCAATTCCTTGGACATGTGGTTAGTAAGCGTGGTATCCAGGTGGATCCCGCTAAGATTGAGGCTATCATGAATGGGCAAGAGCCAAAGACGCCCACAGAGATTCGGAGCTTCTTAGGTCTGGCAGGATATTACAGGCGTTTTATTGAAAATTTCTCAAGGATTGTTGCACCCCAACTTCGTTAACTAGGAAGAATATCAAGTTTGATTGGGGTCCTAAGCAACAAGAATCCTTTGAGATTCTTAAGCAGAAACTGAGCAATGCTCCTGTGTTAACATTGCCTGAGGGAATAGAAGAGTTTGTGGTATACTGCGACGCATCACACACTGGCATGGGATGTGTACTAATGTAGAAAGGCAAGGTTATTGCCTATGCTTCCCGACAACTAAAGGTGCACGAAAAGAATTACACCACCAACGACTTGGAATTGGGTGTCGTTGTATTTGCACTAAAACTTTGGAGGCATTATTTATATGGTACCAAGTGTGTGATCTATTCTAATCATAAGAGCCTTCAGCATCTGTTCAATCAGAAGGATCTGAACATGAGGCAGCGTCAATGGATGGAGACTTTAAATGATTATGATTGTGAAATCCGATACCATCCAGGCAATGCGAATGTGGTCGCCGATGCGTTAAGCAGAAAGGAAAGGGTTAAGCCCATTAGAAGCAATGCCAAGAGCATTGAATTGAAGAACAACCTGAATGAAAGATTGTTAGCCGCTCAAAAGGAAGCTGTGTTAGAAGCTAACTATCCAAATGAAAAGTTGGGTGTAACTGCAGAACAGTTATCATATGGCAAGGATGGAATCCTAAGATTAAATGGACGAATATGGGTTCCAATCTATGGAGGACTTAGGGAAGTGATCCTTCAAGAAGCCCATAATTCTAAGTACTCGGTTCATCCTGGCAGTGATAAAATGTACCAGGATTTGAAGGCAAATTATTGGTGGATAGGCTTGAAGAAGTCTATAGCCACTTATGTGGCCAAATGTCTGACATGTGCTCAGGTTAAAGCTGAACACCAGAAACCGTCAGGTTTACTGCAACAGCCTGAACTTCCCACCTGGAAGTGGGAAATGGTAACTATGGATTTCATCACAAAGTTACCAAAGACAAAGCAAGGAAATGATACTATTTAGGTTATAGTCGACAGGTTGACCAAGTCAGCCCACTTCCTACCTATTAAGGAAACACACAGCTCAAATAAGTTAGCTCAGCTGTACGTGGATGAAATTGTATCTCTCCATGGAGTGCCAGTGTCTATTATCTCCGATAGGGATACGAGATATACATCGCATTTTTGGAAAAGCTTTCAGCAATCCCTAGGCACTCGATTAAACTTCAACACTGCATATCATCCTCAAACGGATGGTCAAAGTGAGCGTACTATACAAACACTTGAGGATATGCTACGAGCTTGTGTTATTGACTTAGGAGGAAGTTGGGATGATCATCTTCCATTGATTGAATCCTCATACAACAATAGCTATCATTCCAGTATTCAAGCTGCACCTTTTGAAGCTTTGTATGGAAGAAAGTGCAGGACACCCATTTGTTGGGCAGAAGTTGGAGATGTCCAACTAACAAGACCAGATATAGTCCTGAAGACGACAGACAAGATTGTGCAGATACAAGATCATCTCAAAGCTGCCAGGGATAGGCAGAAAAGCTACGCAGATAAAAGGCGTAAACCTCTAAAATTCAAGGTAGGTGACAAAGTTCTACTTAAGGTATCACCCTGGAAAGGGGTGATGCATTTTGGAAAGAAAGGAAAGTTAAGCCCACGATACATAGGACCATTCGAGATCATCGAATGTGTCGGAATAGTGGCTTACAAGTTAAACATGCCTGAAGAACTCAGTGGGATTCATAATGTGTTCCACAGCTGTAACCTGAAGAAATGTCTAGCTGACGAATCGCTAGTTATGTCACATAAAGATGTGCATAAAGATGAGAGCTTAAAGTTTGTAGAAAAACCTTTGTCGATCGAGGATTGACAGGTTAAGAAGCTTCGAAAGAAGCATGTACCGATTATAAAGGTTAAATGGGATGCCCGAAGAGGTCCCGAGTACACGTGGGAGGTAGAGTCCACAATGAAACAGAAGTACCCTCATTTATTTCAGTAAATCTCGAGGTCGAGATTTCTTTTAAGGGGGTGAGGATGTAACACCTCGAAAAATCAAGACCAATATAATGAAGACACGTGTCATGAGCTTTAAACGTGTAATGGATTAAATATGAGGGACTAAAGTTGACAAACAAAGAAAGTAGGTGTGTAACAGGATTCAAAGTGTCAACATTTGATAATTATACCTTTCAACAACCCTACACGACGTTTATACTCTTAAACGAATAAATCATGAATCGTATAAAACCGTTTGTGGAAGAAAGTGAAAGTTTACAAGACGCGAGGGTTAAATGTGTCAACATGTTTAACTTATACCTCTGAGTGACCTTTTAACAAACTCGAAGCTTTGTAACGCTTAATTATACTCCCAAGAATAAGTGATAAAAATTTCACAATGTTTCGATATCGTATGAGGAAGATACGTTAACTTTCGTAATTAAGGGGTTAAAAGCGTCAATAGGGAAAAACTTATGTTTTCGGTTATCATTTAACAAAACCGGACCTAACGGTGTTTGGTTATTTCTCATGGATCACAAGAACAAAAGTTAAATGGGTTAAATATGCTTAAAATGAAAGAATTTACGCTTTAGAAGGTCCAGGGGGTGAAAATGTCATTATTTGAAACTTGCTGATCTGGTTAGCCATATGCTGGCGTCGCACCACCACCATCACCTTCTGTCGTTGTGCGACGCGACGACCTGATCTAGGCAGATTCTCTGCACAGCTGCGAGTACAGCCAGTTCCACCGCCTTAAAAGCCTGGTATTCGAATTCAGGGACTGTTCCAATGGTTTTTCATGCATAGGGGACACCTGGGATGATCAGGGATCACTTGTAGGCTTGTGTGTTAAGATCTTGTGAAGTTTTATTGGCTATATAAGGCTCCATGTTGCAACACTTGAACTTGTTCACACAAAAATCATTCTAACTTAAATTTCTGGAGCTTCCTGGAGCTCAAGATCATTCCCTAAGGATCATTAGTCGTGCTAAGTACTTCAGTAAGCTCCTTTGACCTCTCTAATTCGTGTTTTATTAGTTTAATGCCCCAAAGTCAAAGCCGTCGTAAATTTGCTTTGACTTAGTGATTAATCATTAATGGTCCAGTCATTTTTCGAATTGAAAGTGGCTATGAGTTGGTAATTATGTGCGTAATAAACCCTTAAAAGGGCACCCTCTGATTCCCACTCTAACTAGGTCAATTATCGGGTCAAACTTAATAGTAAAAGGTCAACAGAAAGCTAATTTTCAAATAAACACATAATTAACAATGTAGAAGCCATGAAACCTGTTTTATCACTTGTATAACTTGGTAATTAATGTAAGAACATGTCTAAGCATGTTCAACCCGATAACTTTGAGTTTAGGCTCGGTTCGGAACCGAAAGTCGCAAAAGTAGACTTTTTCTTTGACTTTCAGTTCTGACCCTATTTAGATTGTTTTAGAAATGCCTTAGGGTTCCATTAGGGCCATGTTACATATTAGTATAACCCTCTGAGGTTATACAACTTGGTTCCTTATTTATCCAATTCATTTGCATGTTTCCGTTATATGCCTAAATGTTGACCATTATGCCCTTTTGACCTTAAAACGAGATTTTTGAAAATGTGAGAGGACAATAATCTTTGTTACTGATTTATAAACTTGTCCTAAAAATTTGACATCAGTTTGAGGTTTAGATTAGGAGTTATGCTCAATATCGTAATTTAGAAGCTTTTTATTAATTAAACAGGATAATTAACAAAAGGCCTATCTAAACCCGAATTTTGACACCAAACCTTTTACCCACTGGTGTAATATAATATTTTGGTATTTTTGAAGATTTTTATCTATTTTTAAGCGGAGCATAACATAGGGTTCTTGCTTTAATTCGGTAATTGTCGGTTATACCCTTTTTACCAATAAAATGAGTTTTTCATTACCTTTTGATACAAAACTTTTTGCTACTGATTTTATATGATAAATAAAATATTTTAAGCCTTTTGGAATGATAAAAATATCAGCTTTTCTTATATAACCCGAAAATCGCTTAAAAGCGACTTTTTACGCGTTTTAAACGCATAGTATGAGTTAAAACTATTTTTAACATATAAGACTTAATACTTACTGATGTTTTAAGTAAATTTTTATATTTTAACAGTAAGATTAAGTTTTAAACTTAGATTTCAAGTTTTGACCTTTAAAGCTTATGTGAAATTACCAAAATGCCCCTACGGTGCATAGTTTGGTTATAAATGATAAATTTCACATATATACAATACTTTACTGATATGGCTTGCAAAAATAAATGTTTTTACTGATCATTTCAGACCTGAACCTCAGATTAATATTTAATCTCTTTTATAAGCTTTAAAATGACCAAAATACCCCTACGGGGCTTAATTTGAATTTAAGTTCGTTTTGGGCATAATGGAAGGTATCCTACTGATATCACAACATATTTAAGGCAAATTAACTTAGGAAACCTGTTTGTGACTCATTTGTTTACCCGTTATGCATTTTTCGCGTTCGGTGCGGTTTATGTAACTAGTTTGCATAAATTAACCGAAACGGGTCAAACCTTATCATTTTTATCTCAAAATCCAGAATGTGTTTAGTTTACCCATATTATACAAGTCTTCATACTTGTCGGGTGTAAATCACATTCTATTCCGGTCTTCGCTTAATCTTGCGTTTTGAACCATATACCTTTCTTTTAAACTAACCGGTCTAAGTTTAGACTTAATTAAGACCCTTTAGGAATCTAATAGGTTATTAAAACCTTCATTCCAGATTTAAGAGCCCAGTAAAAGATATCTGCATTTGCTTGATTGTATACGGCTAGGATAAATTGTAGAATTTGCTCAGGTAAATACTTTTAACTTATTTTCCCTTATACGGGCATGGGGTACGGTATATAAAATACCGCTTGGTCGGGCATTGAATTTTTAATCATATGAAGGTTAATTTATTGAGATGACCCGTTTAATCTGTTTTGTTTGTTTTAAGCCTTTTGGGGGTTAATGACCATGTCCTGGATATCCTCGGCTCATTCATTGAAATGGCCACGACTTAAGCACGGGGTGTAGGCATACACCTGCCGGTGCGTATGTAAAAATAATATATCCGCCTGTTCGAGAATAACTCGCCGCGGGATATATTATGTGGTGTGTCTGTTAATCTTTAACCCGGTATTCAGCTCGGGCTACTGAACGTATAACGAACATGTAATTCTTTTACAAGTTTATATATAAAATAATTATCCCAAGTTATAAAAGATTATTTTGTGCCTTATGCATTCAAATCAATTTTCTTAAACATTTTCAGAATGAGTCAGTTAATTGTATTTACCAGTGTAAACTGACGTATTTTCCAAAAAGGCTAAGTCTAGGCACTAAACGGAATAGGCTGGCTACTCCTAGCATCAATAAAAAGTCTTGCAAGCTTAGATGTTTATAAATCTGTTGAACAATGTTCCTTTAACTTGATCCGCCTGTGGATCCTTTTACATTCCGTTGTAATACTTTGATATTACTTTCATTCGGGTTGTAATGTTTTTATCTTTCGACTTCCGCTGTGTATTAAACTGTGATAAATTGTCTATGATGATATCAACTACGTCACGATACTCCCCACCGGGCCCACCAGTAATATGTGGAAATATCGGGGTGTGACACGACGTCACTTAGCCATCTTTGGTATATTATCGGTTCAACCTCCCCGTTGTAAATCGGCGGTTTACACGCCATGAACTCCTTATACGAACATCCCTTACGTTCTCCAGATTTTTCTTTCATAAGGTTGACATTGTCTTCCAACCTTTTAACTCGTTCTTCGACTAATGATAACACTGTATTCTGAATTTTGTCTATGAACCCGGATAGACTACCCTCAATTTCCTTTCCCACTTCTTCGGCAATTATCTCTTTTATTTGTTCGGTGCTTGTCGGCATCGGATCATCATCATTCCTTTCTGTCATCTCGAAACTGAAATGTTTACTTCAATTATTAAACATTTCATTTACAACATAGCTTTATTTGCTTCGGTTTAGCCAAGTTCATAACTTGCTTTGACCGTTCTCATTTAGTGCACCTTCCGGGTTTGAGTGTGCTAACACACTCTTCCCGTGCACATTAATTCGCATCTCTTTTACTTACATAGGATAAGATCTACTAAAATAAATAATTAATCCTTACCGGACGATCGATCAAGATTGAACCGAACACTTTGTTGACAACCTTGAGCTCTGATTACCAACTTGTATCAACCGTCTAATTTCTAATCGAATTTAAATGAAAATACACATGATTTTATATAAAATAGTACTTTACTTCTAAACAAGTACAAAATTTAAGTTTTGAGGTGATCACATACTAGTTGACTACTAAACTAGTTCCAACATTCAAAACATGATTAGTAAATTGTTTACGTTATAGACATTGTCTAAAACAAAGTTAATCTAATGCGGAAGCTTCAAAAGTGCGTGTTCGGTTCTTCAAAACATGCTTGATCGCCATCCAGAAAGTCACCATCAACACCTAAAGTCAAAACCACTTAAAATGTTAGTTTTGACATTTATATAGTGCGTATAAACAAGTTCCAGTATTGAATCATTAAAAACAAATTAAAAAATTCAGAATTTGATCTGTCGCGTGTCGCGCCAGACATCATTCATTATGTCGCGTGTCGCGACGGATCTTGCGTGTCGCGCCGGATCTAGGTGATCCTGTCGCGTGGCGCGGGGAATACCATTTTCCAGCAGGTGCAGGTTTTGACCTGGATTTCCTGCCAGCTCCGAAATTCACAAATTTTAACTTCAAATGCCCATAACTTTTTATCCGTAGGTCCGTTTTAGGTGATTCTTTTTCCTATACGTCTGTAATTTCATTACCGACGTGACTATAACATTCATTATTCCAAAAATTTGAATTACAGACCGACTGTCTAAAATCACTATATACTTATTCAACCCACAATATTTACACCCATTTTGCTACCATTACAGTAATAACATTAAGGCGCCTTTCCCCAACATCCGGGGCTTAATATCACCGGCATTTCATTACCGATCATATGGCTTTATGCTCTTGTGATAGTCGACGCCAAAAGATAACTATCAACACTATTACTACTAACTACATAATTATTCGACCCCGTTTGGCTCAATTATGGAATCCTCCATTTATATTGACTACCAAACGCTTCATAACCCAATCTTAACCTATTAATTCAAGTGGTGAACATTGTCACCTTAATCAACACAAGCTTTTGTTCTAAAACACAACTATACAATTTCAAATACCAAAATTTACTTAATGTAACGAATTAAGTTACATACCTTCAAAACAAACCCTTCAAACGCGCGTCACCACAGGCTTGTCCACTAGACGCTTCGACTTCCTTTCCTATAGAGTTCAACCATTATATGTTTAGAACTCTTTTCTTAAACATATCGCATAGTTTGCCAAATCATTACAAATATGCGTTTTAACTTGAATTTCAATTTTAAGCCATCTTTGAGGCATTTTTACAAACACTTTAAGGGCAGGATTTTACACTATTCCTTATCAAGTTCGTGACTTGTTATGTGGCCAAAATTAACATCAATCGGACAATCACATATAAATTTCAACATCAATATTTCAGAAATTACCTTCTATGAGCCAGATTACACTAGAATAACACTCAAAACCCTAGTGCTTATCAAGTTCTCACAAGACCCATTAATCACCTTCAATGGTGTTCATGAAATTCTCATAAATTAAACATGATTTCACGTATTGTTGTCTAGGGTTTACTCCTAGACACTATATTGTTCCTATACCATCCATATAATAATCATGCATCAACAAATTTCGAATTCCCTAAGTTCATGAGAATTTCAAGTAGAGATTTCCTATCAAATTTCACATACCTTATGACCCCCTTACAATGGAGATCACTAATCCAAGCTCGGATTTCGTTTTGGAACTGATTTCAACCTTCAATTTGTGAGATTTATGTGAGTTAGGATTTGATGTGGGTTCCTGGTCTCTCCCCTATGTTTTGAACGAGCCAGGCACACACTTGTGTGTGTGTGTGTGTGTGTGTGTTTGGCGTATTTTTGTTATTAATATGTCAAGTTTCACACTTGACAACTTTAGTCCCTCCATATTCGTTTTTATTTTATTTTAAATGTTTAACCCACCCACATAAGTCACTATCTAACTAGGTTAGTGTTATTCCTAGTTAGTTTATTTTGCTTATTTACCAACAACTTATTTGTAATAAAAGATTTATATTTTCGGGGTGTTACAGAACAGGTTCCTATCGAAGAGACAACCGACTTAACGGGTTGAACATGAACAACCGTCAAGAGCAGTTGACTGATCAGACGAGGTGATTCCCATCCGAACGGATAACTGGGACATGGTGGAGTTTCAGTTGTTTGACACGTTGTCATATCGTCGTGGTATAACTGCAAAACTTTCCAAATTTAACAAATTTTTACAAGTTTCAGAACGAACAGGTTGCTGAACGGACCGCCGTCCGATCGGATTTCCATCCGATTGAACGACGACCCGATCGGATGACTTGTGACGTTCAATACTTGTGATATTTATCAACACTTAGACCTTTTCACAAAATTGAAAAAAGGAGTTAGTTTCAAGCGAATCGCCATTCGATCGGACGGCCATCCGTCCGGATGACCATCCGGCCGAATGACCTGAATTGTAGCAACACTTCTTCAAAAATGCTACAACGAAAACTTCAAAGTTCCATCATACACAAACACATCCATCCCAGACGAGTGACCATCTGACCGAATGGTCATCTGTCCGGATGACCATCCGTCCAGAAGGTCATCCGATCGGATGATAATCCATCCCACAGTTCACCTGCATCGTTTTATGCACCGTTCCACGCTTATACTATCGTACTATGTTCAGGCTAATCCCTCAGCGCCCCCTTCAATCCAAGAGAGTGTTTATTTACTAAACACAATCTGTGAGTATACTCGATCCCTTTTTGCTTAACGCACTTTTGGGTGTTACATACGTTACCTATATCAAATCACATCAATCACACAACGCAGACACATTTTATACGCAAACCGCTCTGCATGTTATATGTGTTATTCGATGAATGCTTGTATGTTATGTTTACACAGTGATTATTGTCTGACCCCTTAGCAACGATAGTACTATAGTTTGGACTCAGCACCTGTCGTGGACGGGGGTTGCTAAGTGTATTTCTTCACGTGTCACTGTGGTGATATGTGTTGCGTACTTTACAACTCGCAGTCATGTCTGTGCGTATTTCATTGTCGATAACCTACTTGCTTCGCATTATACATGTTACATGCTGGTTATGCGTAACTCGCTTTCGCTACTATTATACTATTAAACTTGTATGCTCACCTTTACACTATGTGTATTGACTTTATTTTAACGAATATGACAGGTGTTTAGGATGCTTATGCTTTGCTTGCTATGTGTTCGCTGGAATAATGCTAGGAGAGAGTCTAGAAACAAATCAATAAAAATATGAGTTGTCGGAACAATTATTTTCCTTTGAGAAACTCTGTATGTAATAACTATTTTATTTGATATGTTATGGTATGGGATGTAACGTTAAATATCCGGTAATATTAGTTGTTATGGTTTCTCGTGGACAATCCGTTTCGCTCAGTGCCGCGCCCCGATGTTTCCGCCATCGGTTAGGGTGTGACAGATTGGTATCAGAGCCATAACTATAGGGAATTAGGCAAGACTCGACCTAGTCTGGGTCGATGTCTTAGAATTGACCTAGTCTATAGTCTAAGCACCAACCGACTGACTTGTACGAGTCCATTAGGGGATTTTGTACGAGCTTACTTGGTATTCTCGCTCGAACTCGCTAAACGTTACACTTTTGCGTGGACGTCGCATACTACCGTTTCGCGCAAGGTCAGCCTTTCCTAAGGCTAGCAACTCGCATAATTTTTGAAATTTCTCGCCTAAGCAAGTGATCTGGTCGAGACTAGGTATGAAAGCTGCAAACTCTCGATGAGATCGCTCGCTGACGTGACTTTTTGCTATAACCACGAGAATTTGCGTTGAATCAGGAGTGAAATGCATACTTCGACGCAATTCTCTCCCTATCTCGTGACTCTATCACAACAAACAGGAATGCAGTTGTTAAGTTAGGGGTGAAACCCGAATCTTGATGAATCGTACCGTCCTCTATTTTGGTTTACGAAAACTCCCACCAAAGTCTCGATGAATTCCAACAACTTGAGCGGCGTGAATGACCGAAAGGATGCGTGCCATTCACCGTTTTCCAGTGAAAGAGCACAGTCTATTAGGCCAACGCGCGTACTCCAAGTCTTTGTGAACAGTCGAACCATTTTGGGTAGTCGATGTCTACCACCCAAGACAATCCAATCGCTGATTTTATGTGTTTCGATTATGAGATTGCAAACCGCTGACTCTGTGATTTATCGCTTTTATGTGGGATTTTATGTGGTTTATGTGGTTTTATATGTTATTTGTTAGCATTTTGAGGTAAACAGTGATGTGACACTGATGGTTTCGATTCCACGTTTCTCGCTCCGCCAAAACACACACAACTCACACCACGTTAACAAATCGCACGTTACACTACTCGCTATGTACTCACAATCGCTACTCGCTTCTCGCACTCGCAACTCTCGATCGCTCTACGCAGCTGTGAAGGATAGGTTAATACGTGCAATCTATGTAGGTGAATACGTGCAATATATGTAGGTGAATACGTGCAAAATATAGTCTAAGGCGTGATTTCGGTGTGCTCTGTGCTTACGTTGACTACGTGCTTATGTGCTTACGTGTTTATGTGGATAATGTGCCTTTGTGATTACGTAAACTCATGTGTTCCTGAGCTTTAAGTATTAGTGGTGTGAGGTGAGAGTCGATTTTATGGTGTTTAAATCCTATGGCGATGTCTGATGCAGACAATGTCGTTATTCGGTACGCACCACTCCCGTGCTGCTCGACGTAATCACGCTGACAAACGCATCGCTAGTCGCTAAGAAAATGGCCAAGGTCATTCCGAAAATTGTCAGTGAAATCAATGAAGTCGCTAGCAAGTATTCTGAGGAATCAAAGACCGACTCACTGCGTGCCACTTTTAGCTTCAAGCAGTTTAAGGCCTGCGGCCCCAAAGAATTCACCGGAGAAGATGGGCCTACTGCCACGTTTCAATGGTTCGATTCAATTGAAGTCACTCTGTGCCAAAGTGGCTATCCTGATAATCTTCGCACTGTTAACGCCATTGGCGTTTTCCAGTCCAAGGCTCTGGACTGGTGGACTACCGAGAGAAACAAGCGCGGAAATGATGCAGCCTATGGGCTTACTTGGGAAGAGTTGAAGGAGATCATGATGAAGGAATTCTGCCCTCCCCATGAGCTTCAGAATCTGGAGGATGAGTTTTGGCATATCAAACAAGAGGGTGGCGACAACGCTGGTCTAACAGCTCGCTTTAAGCAGCTTAGCATAATCTGTCCTAGCCAAGTCTCTACTCCTGGTATCACCATCAAGAAATACATCCGTGTTTTACCGGATTATGTTGCTGACTTCGTGCAAGCCGTGAAGACCACCACTATTGAAGAAACCTTCCTGCTCGCTGCCGAGATCAATGACAAGCGAGTTCGGGCTGGTTACTTCGATAAAACCACCAAAAGTCTTCATCAAGTTACCGCTACTCCCACCGCTGAAGCCGCCGCACCGCAAGCCTCCAATTCCTCTCACCGCAAGCGTAAAAACACCAACCACAACAACAAGAATTGTGTTGTCACCACCGCTCCACTCAATGTTGTACCCACTACACCCCAAAACCAGAACCGCCAGGTAGCGGCACAAGTGACCAATGCACCGCCGGCCAAGCGTGCATATACTGGTCCACACCCGCTCTGCCCTACCTGTACTTATCACCATCCTGCTGGGATTGCATGTCGATTTTGTGTTCACTACAGCCTGTACAACCACTTTACTACCAACTGCCGTACTGGTCCCCGCCAAGCTCAAGGCCAAGTTCAAGCTCCTGCACTGCCAGCTCCTCTTCCTGCTCCACAAGGCCAACAAGCAGCTCCTGCTCTCGCTGCTCACACAAGAGACTGCTACGCGTATGGTGATCCCAACCACTTCGCAAATGTCTGCCCCAATAGAGTGGTGAATCAAGAGCCGCAGCAGCAACCGGGGCAGCAACAACATCAACAGCAGCAGCCAGCAGCCCGCGGACGTGCATTCAACATCAATGCCCGCCAGGAACAAGCAGACAGCAATGTGGTTAATGGTACGTTCCTTGTCAACGGTATATATGATTCGTGTTTATTTGATACTGGAGCCGATAACTATTTTGTATCGTTTGAATTCGAGAAGCTCCTAGGACCTAAACGCGCTAACCTCCCTATGACGTTCGACGTATAGATTGCCACTGGAAGAACCGTCACTGTTAGTTCTGTTCTACGTGATTGTACTCTTAAACTAAATAATCATGTCTTCCCGATCGATCTTATCCCAATGCAGCTTGGTAGTTTTGACATCATAGTAGGTATGGATTTTCTTCGTGAAAATCGTGCTGAAGTCGTTTGTTTCGATAAAATGATTTATTTCTCTCTCGCAAATGGTGATCAACTCTGTGTATACGGTGAAACTCCCTCGAAGGATCTCAAACTCATGTCGTGTGTCCAAGCTAGCAAGTACCTCCGCAAGGAATACCAGGCTTTCTTGGCACACATCGTAGTAGCGGAGAAGGAAAAGAAAAAGAAGGCAATGGAAAAGGTGCCTATGGTTCGTGATTTTCCTAACGTAATTCCTGAAGATTTACCTGGCTTACCGCCATCTCGTCATATCGACTTCCGAGTTGACCTCATTCCTGGAGCGAATCATGTCGCTAGAGCGCCTTACCGTCTCGCTCCGTCCGAAATGCGCGAACTCTTGAGTCAGCTCCAGGAATTGCTTGATAAAGGCTTTATTCACCCTAGCACCTCTCTTTAGGGCGCACCTGTCCTCTTCGTCAAAAAGAAGGACGGATCGTTCCGGATGTGCATCGACTACAGGGAGTTAAATATGCTTACCATCAAGAATCGTTATCCCTTACCTCGAATCGATGATTTGTTTGATCAGTTACAAGGTGCTACGTGTTTCTCGAATATTGATTTACGTTCAGGCTATCACCAGTTATGAATCCAGGAGGGAGATATACCTAAAACCGCTTTTCAAACCCGGTACGGTCACTACGAGTTTGTTGTCATGCCCTTTGGTTTAACTAACGCCCCCGCAGTCTTTATGGATCTAATGAATCGCGTGTGTAAACCCTTTCTCGACCGCTTCATCATCGTGTTTATCGATGATATCCTGTTCTATTCCAAGTCGAAAGCTGAACATGCGTGACATCTCAGTTTGGTTCTTGAACTACTCCAGGGAAACCGCCATTACGCCAAATTCCCCAAGTGCGAATTTTGGCTCGAGGAGGTTCAATTCCTCGGTCACATTGTCAATAGTCAAGGTATTCATGTCGACCCTGCGAAATTAGAAGTTGTTAAGAGTTGGGTTACACCGAAGAACCTGTCTGAAGTCCGTTCTTTTCTCGGGCTAGCGGGCTGCTATCGCCTATTTATCGAATGATTCTCTAAAATCGCTGTACCACTTACTTCTCTCACGCATAAAGACAAGCCTTTTGTTTGGGGAACTGAACAAGAGACTGCCTTTCAAATTCTCAAGCGTATACTCTGCAATGCTCCTGTTCTCGCCTTACCCGACGGAAACGACGACTTCGTAGTCTACTGTGATGCCTCTAACTTCGGTCTCGGTTGTGTTCTCATGCAATGAGACAAGGTTATCGCGTACGCCTCTCGTCAACTCAAGATCCACGAGAAGAATTACACAACCCATGATCTCGAGCTTGGTGCAATTGTTTTTGCATTGAAGATTTGGCAACACTACCTTTACGGTACCAAGTGTACGGTCTTCACCAACCACAAGAGCCTCCAACACATCTTTAACCAGAAAGAGCTGAATATGCGCCAATGCCGATGGGTTGAACTTCTTAACGATTACGACTGCGAGATTCGTTACCACCCTTGCAAAGCAAACGTCGTTGCCGATGCTCACAGTCGACGAAGCTATTTGCATAGCGTTCGTAATACTCAAGCCAAACACAATCTCGAAGCTCTCATCCGCGATGCTCAACATGCCTGTATTACCGAATGCACCTTGAAGAAAGAAAGGATTGTCAATAATGACGAACAGCTAGTAAACAAATCGAATGGTATATTTCATTATCTAGACCGAATTTGGATTCCCAAACGCACTAACTTACGAGAAATTCTGTTAAACAAAGCCCACAAGTCTCGATATTCTATTCATCCCGGTGCAGACAAGATGTACCAGGACCTTCGCTACAAATACTGGTGGTCCGGCATGAAGAAGGATATCGCCATCTATGTCTCTAAGTGCCTGATTTGTTCAAAAGTCAAGGCCGAGCATCAACGCCCCTCTGGCTTACTCGTACAACCCGAGATCCCCGTGTGGAAGTGGGAGAGTATAGCTATGGACTTCATAACGAAACTTTCGCGCGCGGCATCAGGTCATGATAGCATCTGGGTTGTCGTTGATCGTCTCACTAAATCTGCTCATTTTCTACCGATACAGGAAGACTTTAAGGTAGAGCGATTAGCACGGATCTACACCGATGAAATTATATGTCGACACGGGATGCCTCGTGATATCATCTCTGACCACGATGGTCGGTTTACCTCACTCCTTTGGGAAACGTTTCGACCTGCTCTCGGTACTACCCTTAATCTACGTACCGCTTTCCATCCCCAAACCGAAGGTCAGACTGAACGAACGATTCGTACCCTTGAAGACATGCTTTGCTCATCTGTCATAGATTTCAATGGTAATTGGGACACGCACTTACCTCTAGTCAAATTCTCGTACAATAACAGTTATCATTCTAGCATTCGAATGGCACCATTTGAGGCATTGTACGGAAGAAAATGTCGATCGCCTATTGTATGGCACGAGATCGGAGACGCGCAAATTACCGGTCTTGAGCTGTTGTAAGAAACGACTGACAAGATCCTCCAAATCCGAGACAATCTCTTGAAAGCTTGGAGTCGTCAGAAAAGTTACGCCGATAGACACCGCAAGCCCCTTGAAATTGACGTTGGCGATCACGTACTCCTAAAGGTTTCGCCTTGGAAGAGGGTGATCAGATTCGGCAAGAAAGGAAAGCTCGCGCCTCGATATGTTGGACCCTTTAAGATCCTAGAAAGGATTGACAAAGTGGCCTACAACCTCGAACTACCGGAGGAACTCCACAACGTCCACCCGACTTTCCATGTCTCGAACCTCAGAAAGTGTCTAGCCGAGCAGAATTTACAAGTACCACTTGAGGATCTACAAGTGGACGAAACATTACACTTCGTGGAAAAGCCAGTCGAGATCATGGATAGAGAAACCAAGAAACTTCGACGCTCACGCATTCCCATTGTGAGGGTTCGCTGGGAAGGAAAACACGGCGCCGAGTTCACTTGGGAACTCGAAAGTGACATGAAGGCTAAGTATCCATAGCTATTCTCTACGCCTGCGCCTTAATTTCGGAACGAAATTTTTTAAAGTAGGGGGCTGTAACAACCCGACTTTTGGAAAGTCAAGGTGCAAGTCAAAGGAAGAAAAGATTGCTAAATCGATCTGTCATTCCTTGCTTAATTATTACTTGTACTTCCCGACTCGTTAATCGATACTTAAAATTTATGTTGACTTGGTTGTATTATGTGGAGTAAATGTTAATAATCACAGATTTTTGCTAATCGACTTAACGCTATCGCAACGCAACTCGAATTACAGGTTATGGATATTGTTTTACGTATGGGTACTATTACGTGTGTTACTTGTGCTTGTTTATATTTATTTATTTTGGGATGATAATCGCAACTCTATCGCAACACGAAACGCAGAATAGGTATGTTTAGGTTTATGACTGTTAGTTAGGTTATTTGTGTAAATAATGTGTAATGCTATCACATCGCTTACTCGCAACACATCGCAACGCTCAATGCTCGAAACAAAAAGTTGGAAACCAACTGACAACAACCATCCGATCGAAGGACCATTCGACCGGATGACCATCCAATCAGATGGCCATCCTATTGGAAGGCCCTCCGATCCGTCACATTGCACCGCCTATTCTCCTCTCTTGCCTATAAATACCACCTGTCACATCACTATTCATGTGACGTGACAGCTCCTCCTCCGACCAGCAATCCTAGAAAGGATTGGCAAAGTGGCCTACAAACTCGAACTACCGGAGGAACTCCACAACGTCCACCCGACTTTCCTTGTCTCGAACCTCAGAAAGTGTCTAGCCGAGCAGAATTTACAAGTACCAGTTGAGGATCTACAAGTGGACGAAACATTACACTTCGTGGAAAAGCCAGTCGAGATCATGGATAGAGAAACCAAGAAACTTCGATGCTCACGCATTCCCATTGTGAAGGTTCGCTGGGAAGGAAAACACGGCGCCGATTTCACTTGGGAACACGAAAGTGACATGAAGGCTAAGTATCCATAGCTATTCGCTACGCCTGCGCCTTAATTTCGGAACGAAATTTTTTAAAGTAGGGGAGGCTGTAACAACCCGACTTTTGGAAAGTCAAGGTGCAAGTCAAAGGAAGAAAAGATTGCTAAATCGATCTGTCATTCCTTGCTTAATTATTACTTGTACTTCCTGACTCGTTAATCGATACTTAAAATTTATGTTGACTTGGTTGTATTATGTGGAGTAAATGTTAATAATCACAGATTTTTGCTAATCGACTTAACGCTATCGCATCGCTATCGCAACGCAACTCGAATTACAGGTTATGGATATTGTTTTACGTATGGGTACTATTACGTGTGTTACTTGTGCTTGTTTATATTTATTTATTTTGGGATGATAATCGCAACACGAAATGCAGAATAGGTATGTTTAGGTTTATGACTGTTAGTTAGGTTATTTGTGTAAATAATGTGTAATGCTATCACATCGCTTACTCGCAACACATCGCAACGCTCAATGCTCGAAACAAAAAGTTGGAAACCAACTGACAACAACCATCCGATCGAAGGACTATTCGACTGGATGACCATCCAATCAGATGGCCATCCTATTGGAAGGCCCTCCGATCCGTCACATTGCACCGCCTATTCTCCTCTCTTGCCTATAAATACCACCTGTCACATCACTGTTCATGTGACGTGACAGCTCCTCCTCCGACCAGCACGCACTTGGGCTATTTTCTCTCGATTCCACGTGATTCTCATAAGTCTCTACTCCAAATCTTGTACTTCTTTGATCTACACATACTTCTTCAACATTTTCACCAACAAATCTTAACTTTTCACCATGAAATCGGCTGATTTGTGTTGTTCTAGGGTGATGTCATCATGGGTTCTCATGAACTTCAAAGTGTGACCTCATTCCACCAAGAACAACTCAGAACTAATGGATTTCAACATGTCTAAACCTTAATTTCGTTATAATCTAAACATTTTCCAACTGATTTCCACTTTTCTTCAACATTCTCAACTTTTCACACAAAACTGTTAGAATCTGAGCTCATTCAGGCCTCCCACTCATTCGCTAGTGGAATGTCGGTCTGAGAACGGGTTCCTATCGAAGAGACAACCGACTTAACGGGTTGAACATGAACAACCGTCAAGAGCAGTTGAATGATCAGACGAGGTGATTCCCATCCGAACGGATAACTGGGACTTGGTGGAGTTTTTGTTGTTTGACACGTTGTCATATCATCTCGGTATAACTGCAAAACTTTCTAAATCTAACAAATTTTTACAAGTTTCAGAACAAACAGGTTGCTGAACGGACCGCCGTCCGCTCGGATTGCCATCTGATCGAACGACGATCCGATCGGATGACTTGTGACGCTCAATGCTTGTGATATTTATCAACACTTAGACCTTTTCACAAAATTGCAAAAGGAGTTAGTTTCAAGGGAATCGCCATTCGATCAGACGGCCATCCGTCTGGATGACCATCCGGCTGAATGACCGGAATTGTAGAAACACTTCTTCAAAAATGCTACAACAAAAACTTCAAAGTTCCATCATACACGAACACATCCATCCCAGACGAGTGACCATCCGACCGAATGGTCATCCGTCCGGAAGGTCATCCGATCAGATGACAATCCGTCCCATAGTTCACTTGCATCGCTTTACACACCGTTCCACGCTTATACTATCGTACTATGTTCATGCTAATCCCTCGGCGCCCCCTTCAATCCAAGAGAGTGTTTATTTACTAAACACAATCTGTGAGTATACTCGATCCCTTTTTGCTTAACGCACTTTTGGGTGTTACATACGTTACCTATATCAAATCACATCAATCACACAATGCAGACACATTTTATACGCAAACCGCTCTGCATGTTATACGTGTTATTCGATGAATGCTTGTATGTTATGTTTACATAGTGATTGTTGCCTGACACCTTAGCAACGATAGTACTATAGTTTGGACTCAGCACCTGTCGCGGACGGGGGTTGCTAAGGGTATTTCTTCACGTGTCACAGTGGTGATATGTGTTGCGCACTCTACAACTCGCAGTCATGTCTGTGCGTATTTCATTGTCGATAACCTACTTACTTCGCATTATACATGTTACATGCTGGTTATGCGTAACTCACTTTCGCTACTATTATACTATTAAACATGTATGCTCACCTTTACACTATGTGTATTGACTTTATTTTAACGTATGTGACAGGTGTTTAGGATGCTTATGCTTTGCTTGCTATGTGTTCGCTGGAATCATGCTAGGAGAGAGTCTAGAAACAAATCAATAAAAATTTGAGTTGTCGGAACAATTATTTGTCTTTGAGAAACTCTGTCTGTAATAACTATTTTATTTTATATGTTATGGTATGGGACGTAACGTTAAATATCCGGTAATATTAGTTGTTATGGATTCTCCTGGACAATCTGTTTCACTTAGTGCCGCACCCAGATGTTTCCGCCATCGGTTGGGGTGTGACATGGATAACGAGTCAATGGATTTGACCTGCGCCAGGTATATATAAAGGTTATGTTTTTTTAATAGGAGCTTATAGCTCGACTAAAGAAGGATGCGTCAGAACTGGGTAATTGGTAAAACTAGGTCAGAATATATATTTACAAATGGACTTCTGAAAAGTCAAACAAAGTAAGTTGATAATTATTAAGCAAGTAATAGTAAAATTAACATGAAGTATTTGATTTACTATGTAGGTAAAACCGATGAAAGCTATTGTAGTAGTAAGAAACCTTAGTTGAAAGAAATAAGCTTTGAGCAAGTTACGTGATAGATATATTACTAAATGACTCTTGCGGGTCAAAATGAATGATGGGCCTCAACCCGAACAATAACTTAAGTATGGGCGGGAAGGGTAAGTTTTGCAAGAAGTACTGAAAGGATGTATTAAAGTCTTTTTATGTAAGCATGAATGGAAAGAAGTACAATCGTGTACTTAATTGCATCCATGATAATTAAGAAACGCCAGTTTGACCTTTAAAAGTCAAACTGCAAAAGGTTGATAAATAATTAACAAAATGAAAGAATTGCGGGTGTTGAAAACAACGCTAGAATAAATTTGGAAAGAAAGCAATAATGACAAGTACCGGTGGAAAATGCTAACTTTGATGCTAGGCTTGTTGGCCATGTTCATTTAAACAATATATTGTTGGAAGGATGCTCATGAGCGGAAGCCCATTTCATGAAAGGAAGAGATCGAACCGGCCTTGACACGGACTCATTCAGAAGCGGGCCAATCCTGTTTGTAGATCGTTAATCTACGCAATGAAATCGAGACGACATAGGAAGGAAATTTTTGTCACTGGAAGAAAGTTTCAAAACCTTGAGTGAAAGTTTCGGGTAATGATTAAGTTCTAGTATGATAAACTTGCACAACACGTGTACTCATGTAGAATAAGTAATGCATGAAGTGATAGAACTATAGTAAAGTGATATAAATGAGCCTAACGTAAAGGTATGCCTGGTGAAAGTAACTATAGAAAACGTAGATTAATGCTTAACCATGGAATTTAATACGAATGAGTGAGTATGAAGTAGTAGTTTCATTACAATTACGAGAAAGAACTGGTTATTGAATGTCTTTGGTACGAGTATGATGTTAACGACCCCCCCCCCCCTCCTCCTCCATATGAGTACGAAAATGATTAGAATGCATGTTAGTAATGGAATGATGGGAATTATTTATGATGATCAAAAATGAAATATCATAGATGATATATGAATAGAATGGAGTGAATTGAAATATTTAGAATAAGAAGAAACATGAGGGTATTATGATTAATAAGAAGGTAGGAACAATGCGTATAATTATGTTCGCTTATGAGCAAAATCTTTAGCCTAGATCCCGAATGTATTCAGTATGTATTATGCACTTTGAATGAATATAATGAAAAGGTAAGGGTAGGAATGAGAAAGGTTTCGGGGACGAAACCTCCTTTAAGGGGGGGGGGGTAGACTTGTAACACCCCAAAATTTGAACTTTTATAATTTCTAATATGTCTTCTATTATATAGCATGAAATAAAAATAACTAGGAATACTAACCTAGTTAGAATGTAAGTGACCTCTTGACTTAAGTTAAGAATGCATTATAACAAAGGATAGCCAATAAAAGTTAAATGCTCAAACTTAAGGGGTCGAAAATGGGCAAATGGAAAAATAAAATATAAAACAAAAACCAAAAATCCCAACACCCACTTGGGTGTATGTGTGTGTTCGAGCAGAGGAGAAGAAAAGAGGGGGAAACCCCTCACAAACCCTAAATCAGAGAATTGGAATGGAAATCAAGGCTAAATCTTATGCATGGACCTAAATACATGATCATCTAGCCTTGCTAAACATATGCTAATTTGTAATTTTGGATTTGATGATTTTTGTATGAAGTGGGTTATGATCAATCCACGAAATTATATGAAATTGAGCATGAATATATGTTAGAATTATCATATGGAATGTGAATTATACAAGATTTTGATGTTATTTGATGTTTGAAGGTGAAACCCACTTGGGTTAGTGTAAGTGGCGACATGAGCATAACACCCATGTCCAATCCTTGTTCAAAAATTGATGTAGCATGTGTATGTGATGAATACTGGTTAGATAGGTTGAGTATGGTGTGGTATTAGGTTGATTTTAATTGTATTTGATTGATAAAGGCAATAGTAGGAAGATGAACATAAGATGCTTGTACAATAACCTCTATTAATGCGAAACCCGCCAAGTGTTTGAGGAAATGTCTAAGTGAAGTTAGGATGTGAGATTGTATGAAACGGCTTGAAATAAATGAATGAAATATGATAATGATGTAATTAGAAATTTACTAACTTGAAGAATGTGCTTTAGATGGAACTCGTACAAGAATTCGGGTTGAATGTATGTGTTGGTCAAGACTATGCATTAGGAGCTTGTACATTGTGTTTGAACGTGTGAGGCTTACCATGTGATCTACTAATCCCTTAATTGCGGTTAAAAGTGAATGTGTACTAAATGTATAGCGTATGACCTTATTAGTAAAGGATGATGTTACGATTATGTTAAGTTGACTCATATAGGGTGTGGTTGTCAATTGTAAAAAATCATGAAAACATAAGTATGTGTAAATTGATTATGTGTATATTGTGTGTAACTAAGTGATCAGGTAGTTTATGTGTTATACAACATCATGTATTAAATGAATATGATGTCATTATTATGGCCTACCATATCAACATGAATGCATACTCATAAGTTGGAAGTTGTATGCTAGAAGAATGACTTTCTGAAAGTCAACAAAGTATAAATAGCATGGTTAGGCATTTTGACATAAATGTAAGAATTGAGAGATCACGGGATATGTGTTAGACCAATTACGTGTTATGTGTGATAATGAATTTGAATTTTTAAGATATTGAACAATGTGGTTGACAATTCATGTCGTGTGCGTGTTAGTGAAAGCCAATGTAAATAAGAATTGGAAAATGTATGTTAATATGAATGAGCATAAAGACTAACATTATTATGGCCATGTCGGCATGAAAGAAAAGGAACCACACTAGCATGGACTCAAGCATGGAAGGCTAACGGGTCAAGAGGTGGCAAGGAAGCGGATACGAACACGAACGCATAAGGTAAGTGATTCCGATTCACTTCTTAGTATGTATGCAGAGTTTAATATTTAGGAGTGTGGAATTTATGCAAGGACTATGTAATGAAGGAGAGTATTAAGGTAAGCGTTATTTTAGTATATCGAAGGAGTTGTTTGTAACGAAGGTTAACTAGTAGGATTAAAAGGGTTGAATAATGGTATAAAAGGAATTTATAAGCCGTTTGCTTATAAATTAGCTCTTGATGCGACCCGAGGTGATAAATGGAATGACTAAGATAGGAACGAATATTGAGACTGAAAGTGGCTAGTTATGTTAGAAATACAATGGTGAAATCAAACGGGTCGAATAAAGGCTTGAAGGATGTATAAGTCCTGATCTTATAATTCAGCTTTTGATGTGAGTTTGGATGATATACTGATCCGTAATTAAATTACGGGCGCGTAGAAACAAGAATTACTCAAAACGGACGTCTAGATCATAAGTTATGCAAGTTTTAAGTTTTAACAAGCGATAAGTTTGGAGCTGGAAATCTGCAGCTCACTAAAAATGAACCTTCTGTCGATATGAGGGGGTCGCGCCACGCGACAGCATGGGCAAAGAGTCATCGCGCGACGCGATGGTATGCTGGGCTGGTAAAAATTATTTATTTAACTTGTTTTTTTCTCGCGAACTCGTTTAAACACGTTTTAAACTACGTAAGACTAATTGTTTCATGATTTATGAAATATTGATCACAAGTAAAAGTTGTGAAACTCCTGGTTTTTAAACGAACTTGATGTTTTGAATGATTTTCATGTAATGTTATGAGCCTCCGGATGGTGAAAGTCGGTTTAGAACATAAGTAATGATTTTCATCTTAACTTATTTTAAAGCCGGTTTAGAACATAAGTAATGTTATGAGCCTCCGGATGGTGAAAGTATGGATTTTACCTTCGTGTTAGTGAAGGAAATCTATATGTAATCGAACTTAGGAACGAATGGGTATGCAAGATGGTGAGTATAAAATTCTATCTTAAGGAAAGTTGTGATTTGCAAGATGTATAGGATTATGTGAATACAAATGGTAAGCGCGAGAGCCTATATGTATGTGTGCGCGTATGAATGTGTGTGTATATGTGTAGAGGTATGTGTTTGTATGCACATGGGAATTAGGAATGTGAATATGTGTGAATGCGACATGTTATCTATGTATGAATGAATGGTTTATTATGTTTGGTCATTGACGAATACTAATGAATTGTCTTTAGATTGGAATGTAATACAAGTATGAGAACATCAGGTTCAAGAAGTATTGAAGTCGAACTCGGAACAAGAGATATCAAATGGATTAAGTTTATATTGTTGAATGTTATACGGATTTTAATTGTATGATAATAATGTTATATATTGTTGACGATGACTAATGGTTAAGTTGTGAATGATGTCCGCAGGAACTACACGGATTTCCCTCTATTATTAACGAAGATATGCGGGCGCAGATCGAGTTAAGGAGCAAGGATTGTACGGGAAGAACGGTCACCTAGCTTGGATCATGTAACATGTGTAGTAATATTTTATCATGAATGTTGTTAATTCTTTTATTAAATGATAAGCATTTTGTAACTGAGTCTTTACGTAAGCAATGTATAAAACAAAGAAAGAAATTTTAAGGCCTGTTATCCGCTGCGTCATTAATAAGAATAAACGTAAGTTAGGGCCTTACATAACAAGGTGGTACATCACTTGTATGAGGCTCCAAAGTCAGATTTGAATTCTCTTTTATAAAACTCTTACAAACATGTTTAATTTCGTTGTTCATCTTATGGAATCTTGTACCAACCTTGTCCCCAATCAAACCAATGTTTGTGGGGCTTGTGTATGATTGATTTCAAGAAGATTAGAGGCCCTAAAACCTCATTTAGCTACTGCACTAAAAGGTTTAAAACAACCTACAAGTGTTAAAACCATCCAAGCCCTACAACCTTCAATGTTGTGAGGCTTGTGTTTTGGTAAAGTGTGAACAATGGAGCCTTGGCTTTCCAACTATGATTCCACTACCTCACTTATTTAGCTAATCCATTTTCTTTAACCGAAGTCATCAAGTAAACTTTCTAGTAACAAAGTGTCCAAACTATACTAAGTCTCCAAACATTTGCCATGATTGGAATGCATTAGTCTAGTTTGAGTTTCACTTGGTTACTTGATGATTTAGATGATGCACATTCTAAGTAGCTTCCTAGAATCAAAGTGAGCCAGCCACACCTCGTCTCCAACATTTGCCATGTTGGGTATGCACTCGTCGGGTTGTCCTCATTTAGCTACTTAGTGAATTATACACTTTCACTTTTGTCCATATTCATGACCAATCGAAATCAACAACTAAGTTGATGATTTTGTGCTTTGGTGAATCATATAATGAGGTTAAATGGATGGAATTCATCCTACCTCCTTGCATGACCATTTTCATGGTACCTTATAGCACATAGGACTATAATATATGTAAATTCCATCATTTTAATTTTGAACCCAATCCATCACTCAAATCAATAAACTCACACACCTCCATTTCCCCATCGCAGGGTAACTTCGGTGTTCCAATCTCAAGACTTAACAATTCACGACTTCTTTGCAAACCATGAGTTTACATGATCACATTTTACCTTTTTCACACTTTTGGGTGCAATATATATAATACTATCAAAATCACAATCACGATTTCAATCACATTATTCACATTAATCGATCCGTTTATACATGCTTAAATGATATGCTTAGGATACATACATGCTATAGGAGTATCACACCGCGCTTAGGAAGGCTCTATGTTAGTATGTTTTTATGCCATGTAGGATTGATGACAACTTTTCTATCTATGCTAGTAGCTAAAACTTGTTTGCTCACCAATGCTTTATGTGTTGACATTTATTTTAATATATATTGTAGGAAATTGATGATATGGCGTTCGAGAATCCAGTAGGATGGATTTTAGAAACGAATTTAAATTTATGTACGTTTAATTTGTCATATGTGATCTTCCCTTGTTGTATTTCTATTTCAAGACAATGTACCCTTTTACCTACCAATGAAATCAAGTTTAATTAATTATTTCCACATTTAGCAAGTTGTGATGTCTCGAGCAATCTATTTCATCCCGCCCTGATGTTTCCACCATCGGTTGGGGTGTGACATTGCTAAGGTTTTAAAACCTCTAGTTTTTTATATGAACAAAACTAAACAACATTCAGAGGATGGTTCGAATCAATAAGATTGATAAATAAGTTGATTTCATCTTTGATATATATGTTTTTAAGTACTCTCTAGCTGTCAGGTTTGATTTCTTTGAATAGGTCAGAGGGTTGACTTTTTTAAATGGTGACTGAAGTATAGATGGATGGTGGTGATCAAGACTTGATTTTGGGCAAATAACAATAAGCATCTTGGACATGTAAGATTGTAGATACAAGCAGCTTAAGTAGAATAATAAATCAAGTTTGTTGAATTTCCATGTTAAGATATTCATCTTTTTGTTAGAACTTTTTATTTAAGATATGAAGCGTTAGTGACCATTCATCTTGAGAAATTGATAGGTGTGATGCAGTCTGATTTGACTCAATATCAAGAAGAATCAGATGCAAAACTCAAATTTCTTGAGAAGCATATTCAAGAGATGATTTCTTTATTAACTCGGGTCATATTCCTGTTAGATATTGTTGTTTTGATTCTAATATGCTAGCATTAACATAAAACATAATAACGATCAGACTAATGGTGGGTATGCGCCTTCTGTTGTCTGGTTCTATTTGTTCTAATGTGTTTTTTCCTTACCGTTCCAAAATCAATTCGCGCCTCAAAGAAGGCACGTGAAGAATGATCACAGAGAAAACCGCTTTTTTGGATGGCTGCATCCTAGGAACACTATGCAGCCAAAAGCCTTACATAAGCCAGATCACCTATCACCATCATCTTCCAGAAATGTACACTCGAAAACAAGTTTTGTACAACTTATATACAACAATAATTTGTATAGACTTGGTAGATAAGGTTGGCGATGTGAATGTAATGTGTTATATATATATATATGTATATATATGTATATATATATATATGTATATATATGTATATATATATATAACTGATCTCTGCCGCATCGCGGCAAGTGGTAAATCTAGTTAAACCTTAATTTTGAAAACCAACATTCATCAGTATTATAAAAAATTCTCCCCCTCGACGATAGTTCTCTGCATATATAAGTAAATATTGAACACTGTCAGTTATTGCTCATAGGGAGCAATGTAACCTATGACTATTTCCATGTTTGAGGTGTGTGTTGTTACTTCCAGTTAGGATTTTTGGGTCAGCAACTGTAGTCGCCTTCAACACACAGAATCCAGGGGCATACATCGCATCAAATAGTTCGAGAGGTATATCCTTATGTCAGCTACCATGTTTTCTCAAGTGTAACAATTCGAGAGGTCCTACATTAATTTTGATACAAAATTAATTATTCGTTTATGAACGAACTGAGCAAACTAAAATTTTGTATCCAATAAATTGATGTTGTAGTATAACTAATGGGGTTCCTGAGTTGAATGATAACTCAATGGTTGTATTTCTCTGCTACGATTTTTGGTTTAAAACTAAAATGAGTATTAACTTCTGATCAGACTTATCTTATCTTATCTGATACTCATAATAAATGATTACTCGGCCAAGTGGGAGAATGTTAGAATAAATATAATTTATTTATTTAATGTATGACCATTATTATCATTTATATAATATCACATCAATGTATTAAATTACCTTATTATTATATTAGTTGATAATTGTTGATGGACCATATTATCCTTACTAACTAATAATTGTTTCTCCTTGGGTTAAATTTTACACATAACATCACATAATTCGTCCCCCCCCCCCCTCTCTCTCCAAAACGAACGAGTTCATCATCTCAAGAACTTATTATTCTCATCACTCATATACACCCTAAACGAGAATCAGATCAAGCTGACAAGCATGTCTTCTACATCTATCCTTGCTGCAGTTGCAGACTTACCAGCTACACTTTAACATATTTTTCATTAAATACGTTTAGAACTAATAAAAAAATTGCATTAACTTAAGACAATGCATTGCAAAAGAGCAATAACTCTTACAAATAACACCTATGAGATACATATAGACTATTGTGAGAGAAACTGACATCTATTCCAAGTAGATAACTCAGTTTGCTTAAACCTTTATGTAAAATTGAGAATGTTGATGTTGGATCACTTTCATCACAAGGCCTAGAAACCTTCTGATAATGGTCACATCATCAACAATGTGTACAAGATGATAACGTGTAATTGGAACTAGGGTTGTTTACAGGCTGAGTCAAACTGAGCGGACCTTTGCTCGTGCTAGGCTCATTTACAAACCGAACCGAGCGGAGCGGCTCGTTTAAAACCAAGCCTTAAATCAAGCGAGCATTTTCCGAGCAATAAATATTTCAAGTGAGCGTCAAGCGAAGTTCGAGCTATTTGAACAATCGTGTCGCCTGATTTAAATTTGTTGAGAGAGATAGTGACAACGTTGGGTCTCAAGTTTTTATGTCTTTAAAAACAAACACATTTCATGGCATAATATTTTTCTTATAAATAACAATGTTGTTGCCGACGAGACGATGATTATATTGCACAAACAATTACGTTAAGAGCAGGAGACGATCGACTTAGGGTAACTGCATGAAACATTGAGGCGATGAGCCGACTGTCGTTTATTGGTTTAGGGTTTAACTTTTAGATTTGATATTAATTTTTTTAATGGCGTGATTGGGTTAGTACATATAGTTATAGTTGTAAATTTTTATATAGTGGACTAAAATCTAATAGAGTGGTATATATAAAATTTTAAATTTCTTTATATTTAAGTATATATGTATGTGTGTGTATATACATGTGTATATACATGTTTATATATGTAGGGTAAGGTTCATGCGAGAACCACCTTTATTGCGAGAACCAATGTGAACACAACAAAATAACCTAAAAAAACCTAACCCCCCCCCCCCCAAAAAAAAAAAAAAACCTAACCCCCCACCCCACAAAAACCTAAACCCCCAACCCCTCACCCAAGCTAAATGCTAAAAACTAAACCCCCAAAAAACCTTAAAAAATCTAAAAAACACAAAAAAAAAAATTTTTACTTAAAAATCGCTACTTTTAGTAGCCAAAAAAAATTTTAAATATTTTTTTTAAAAAAAATTAATAACAAAATACAACGATTTTTAAGTAAAAAATATTTAAAAAAATGTGTGTTTTTAGCTATTTTTAGGTATTTTTATTGTGTTCACATTGGTTCTCTCGGTTCTCGCAATAAATGGTGGTTTCTAATGGATCCTACTCATATATATGTATGTATATATAGAGGATCAGGAAAGGTGGAAAGAGTGAGAACGGTGAGAACGCTTATGAATCGTCCGATCAAAACAATCTATGGGCTAGATTGGGGCGGTGGCGTTTTCATAAATAACATCAATTTTATTACGTAGACGTGCTTCATTAAGGGTAAAAAAGTCTTTTGACTTCTCCACACAAAACACCGTCTCATGAAATAAAACCGAAAACACATAGCACACACCATTCTAACTAAAAACGCTATTAGATATAAAACGCCAAACTTAATTATAATAAAATCCCTCCTAAGAAAACCGCCAAAAAAATCCTACATATACAACATCTCAGACCTTCAATTAAAAATACACACAAAACCCCAAACGCCATATTTAATATATACCATTCTTTTTAGAAACGCCAAAAAACCCAAACATCAAATATCTTCTAAATCCAAACGTTTATTTGAAATTCAGTTTGGTTGTCTGTAAGGTTTCACTCAATGAAATGGACAAAATTCCTTAAGTGAGGATATTGTCCATTTCATTGAGTAAAATCTTATTGACTTTATCCTCAACTTCCATCCAATTTATAACGCCAAAACATACAAAAACATTATTGAGGTTTGTTGTCAATAAAGTTTAGATGTATGGGGTGGACAACATTGTCAGATATCTTTCTTAACCGAGGATTAACAATGTTGTCCATCTCATACAACAAAACATTATTGATTTTAGCATGATCAAATTTTGAGGTTTAAGGTGCTTTTATTTAGTGAGATTCTTTTTATCGGTAAAACGCCAGAATTAAAAAAATTAAACATCGTTCATTGGAAAATTCAAGATTGTTGACTGAAGGGTGTAAGCTCAATAACATTTTGCTGCATGAGATGGACAAATCTTAACGAAAAAGATGTAGATTTCAGACTTTGTGCTTCCAAACGGCGACAAAAAAACTACTTGAAAAAAAAAATCATACGAAAGTCGAAACAGCCAGTTAAGATGATTTAATAAAGAAGAAAGAGACTGGTGACAGTGAAGATTTAGAAGATCAATTGTTTATATATATTTTTTTAATTTTCTTTTTCAGTTGATTGTTATATAATAAGAACGTCATATATAATAAAAACGCCAGACAACCAACTGCTTGTTTAAAACGCTATCATGCCGTAAAACGCCCTAAAAACTCCCAAACTATAATAAAATTATTTTGGAAAAGTATTATAAAAAACCCAAAAAATAAAAAAAATAAAAACCAAACTTGAAAATGCAACTAGAAACAGTAAGTACAAAAAAGTAAAAATGAAGAGACGAAAAATTTATTATATTAGAATCTAAAATGCCAAACTTGAAAGACGGGACGTGTTACAGACTTCAGAGATAAAATCTTATCAAAAACAATAATTACAAACAGTAACTGAAACGACAAATAGTTTATTATAATAATGCACCGCCTAAACCTAAGCCGCCAAAAGAAATCCTATAAAATAATACCTCTCAGCAACTTCCATTAAATCAAACCAAAAAAACAAACGTCAATAATACTAAATACCACTCACTGTAAAACGCAAAAAAAAAAATCAAAGATAGCTAATATGCTTTCTTTGATATTCAGTATTGTTCTTCGTGAAGTTTCACTGAATAGATTGTTAGGTGAGAGGAGTAACTCAGTAAGATTTTGTTGCATGAGATGGACAAATCTTCAAGAAAAAGATACTGATAACAATGGAATGTCATTTTGTGTTCTTTGTTCTTGAATAAGGCTTGGATGAGGAGAATAGATCAATGACACTGAAGAGTGGGATGATTATAAAGATGAAGATCAAGATGAAGATGAAGAAAGAGCGAAAAGCCCACCCACACGTCATAGATCTATATCCCTAAACATCCACAATAAGCCACTTCAACCGACGAGCAGACAAAATAATCAAACCAATGGGTTTGTTAAGTTTTACATAAAACGCCATAAATTTGGTGACAGTTCTTGTACTATTAAAGAAGAGAGAGACTGATGACAGTGAAGATTGTGAAGAGAGATCCGATTAGGATTTTTAATTTATTTTCTTCACTTTTATTTTTTTCCCTGTGGTTGTAATATAATTTTACAAATGTAAAACGCCAAGATACCACAAACGCCAAAATGTATATAAAAATAATAGAACAATGGGTTATCTTGTCTAAAACGCCTTGAAAACGTCATTCAGAGAGATTCGAAAAAACGTCATAAACGCCAAAATGTTAATACAATGAAACCATTAAAACGCCATATAATTATTGAATTTGGTTAACGCCAAAAATCATAAACCCCAAAAATAAATCAATATTGTGAAAAGCGGAATTGGAAAAGCGGAATATAAAATGACAAAAAAGCCCATCCGCCCTTCTCTATGTCGCGTGACACGTGTTGGGCCAGGATGCGTTTCCACCGTTCTCACACTTTTGGGCGTTTTCTCCCGATCCCGTTTCTATATATAGATATACTAATTAAAGATATTAATTCGAGCCGAACCAAGTCGAGCGGATCTTTGCTCATGCTTGGCTCGTTTATAAATCGAACAGAGCAAAGCAGCTCGTTTATAACCGAGAGTTAAATTGAAAGAGCATTTTCCAAGCAATTTCCGAACAAACGTCAAGCGAGCCACGAACGCTTTGAGCAAAGGGAGAAATGTTACATACATCCAACATTTCTTGCTCTTTTTTTTCTCTTTTCACCCGTGAATATTCAACAACAAATAAAGACATTTATATAATCTTAAAAGGAAATGTCGGTGCTATTTACGTTTATAGTCCCTACTGCATTTGTCCCCTCTGCCCTTCAGGTCTCATTTTGTGTTGACCTTTCAATAAACAACTGGGTTTTGCTATTTCTCTATTTCCTCAGTTTTTCATTTGATACAAATCTATATTTTTGTGGCTAACAAACTAACGCACAAATTCTTCCTCTCTGCTCTGATAAACTAAACATCCATCGCATCTCTGGCCATCTGCGCATCTGTATTTCGCATCACTTGGCCGGAAGCGCCGCCGCCTCCGTCGCTGCTTGATCAGGTCAGCGCCTCAGCGGTGGTTTCACCGCCGAATGAAGCAATTAGCAACGAAAGCAATTGGGATGTAGAGTGAGGTAGTGGTTGATGGAAATCAAGTGTTGATTAGGGTGTAAGAAGTAAGAATAGATATGAGATATGCGATATGGGGTTTCTAACACCACACAACTACCAAAGGAACCGCTCACCGACAAATCTGGTGCGATTACAGATCTAACCTCCTGATGTGTAGAGGAAATGATACACAAGATTTCAAGGCGTTTTTGAAACCCTATACATGGGGGTGGTTAGGTGGTGTAGTGGGGTTGAGAGTGTATACAGAGGGTAGGGGGTGTGGTTGAGGGAGATTTCAAAAGAAAAATGTTTGTTTAATTTGAAAAAGTGGAAGTTGGGTGCCTGATGAAGTACAGGAGTGTACCTAGACTTTTTCAAACAAATTACTCCAAGTGCACCAAAGATGGTTGTTTATCAAATAAATTTTCTTTCTTTTGTTTATCCAATTTCACACGTATATGATTAAAATGATATTATTTTATTACATTAAGTGTTAAAATGAATTAGGACTTAAGTAGTTCATAACATCTGTTTCAAGATGATAACAACTTTAAATTGTTAAATAACAACCCAATTAATCTAGAACCTAAATGTTTTTAAGTTGTTCGGTTTTTTTAAACTGCATGATGCTTATCTCTAAGTATACTATTATGATGTATTTTTTATATACGTTCAAACTGACCCGTCGTAATGAGTGGCCATCGTTTTTATCTTTATATACATTTTGGTGTGAATTATGTTCGAATAATTTAGTTTTCGTATACAAAGACGTAACTTTTCAGTGACTTTCAAATACATTGTCGCAACGTAGTTTTTTAGTATCACGTTCGCGATTTGCTTATAGATCCTTTCATATGTCTTGAAATATTTCGATGTAAAAAAAAGAAAAAAACATTTGTTAATACTAAGAAATAATAAAACTAAAAACAAATTTATATCAATGTGCAACACATCCAACTTTAGAGATTCAATACTTTCAACTTTCATTTTTTTGATAAGTGACACATTGATCCATAACTTTTGTTAATTGACAACTTTGAGCCTCAAATTTGTTTAAATTACTTTTACGAACTTACACCGCTACGTGTAAGACATTCTACTTTTTTTTAATCTATGCCTAACCATGTTGATGTCGTGAAGGTAACGTATGTAACAAAGTAAAAAATGCATCACATCACACTCAAGCACCACACATTAACGTCATCATCGTAACACGTGTAACGAAGTAGCAAACGCGACGTTGCCGCCGTAACGCGCGGCAAAGATCTAGTTAATAAGGAGAAAGCAAGGAGAATGGGTAGACAGAGTTAGGTGCGATTTGAGAGCAGAGGTCCCATTCGTAACTCTATTGTCACTTTCAAATAATTGAAACTAGTTGATTTCCCCCGCGCTTCGCGGCGGGATTTCGATTTAGAAAAAAGCCATGAAAATACCCAGTTAAAAACGCCATAAAACACTCAGTTCAAAAAAACGCCATGAAAAAACCCAGTTGAAAACGACATAAAACACTCAGTTCAGAAAAAACGGAATGAAAATACCTAGTTAAAACGACATAAAAACACGTAGTTCAGAAAAACACCATGAAAATACCTAGTCTAAAACGGCATAAAACACTCAGTTCAGAAAAACGCCATAAAAAACCCAGTTCATTTTTTTCGGAAAGTATATAAATAGTATACTCGTTGTAAAAATAAAAAACGTTGAGTTTTATGGTGTGATTTTTTTGAAAAAATAATCGCGTATAAAAAAAGTTATTGGCGTTTAAATATAATCGGGGGAAATGACATGTGATTAGTATGTGCACCTTTGTTTGGATCTTCCTATTTTACCCCTCCTGATAGTTTCAAGACCCTTAGTATTTACAAAAATGTCACCGCATCAATCTCAGCCACAAAACCAGTAAGATCTTGTGGCTGAGAATCGTTCTCACACTTTGAGTCGTTTTCTTCTGATCATGTTCCTATATATATACATATAGGGTCAGGATTTAGGGAAAACGATAAAAAGTGCGAGAACGGTGAGAACGATTGTGGTGTTGACACGTGTCATTGATGTTAAATTACACTAAGGGGTAATATTGTAAAAAAAAAACTTACTCACATGAACTGGGTGTTCAAATAAAACGCCATAAAAACACCCAATTCAGAAAAACGCCATGAAAATACCCCAGTTGAAAACGTCATAAAACACACAGTTTAGAAAAACGTCATGAAAATACCCAATTAAAAACGCCATAAAACACACAGTTAAGAAAAACGCCATGAAAAACTCAGTTGAAAACGCCATGAAAAACTCAGTTGAAAACGCTATAAAACACTCAGTCAGAAAAACGACATGAAAATACCTAGTTAAAACACCATAAAAATACCTAGTTTAAAAAAATGTCATGAAAATACCTAGTCTAAAACGCCATAAAATGCTCAGTTCTGAAAAACGTCATAAAAACCCAGTTCATTTTTTTCGAAAAGTATATCAATAGTATACTCGTTAGAAAGATAAAAAAAACGTTGAATTTTATGGTGAGATTATTTTGAAAAAATAATCGCGTATAAAAAAGTTATTGCTGTTTAAATATGATCGGGGGAAATGGCATGTGATTAACATGTGCACCCTTGTTTGGATCTTCCTATTTTACCCCTCCTGGTAGTTCCAATGCCCCTAGTATTTACGAAAATGTCACCGCATCAATCTCAGCACAAACCACTAAGATCTTGTGGCTAAGAATCGTTCTCACCGTTCTCACACTTTAAAGTGTTTTTTCCTGATCCTGTTCCTATATATATAGTAAATTAAATATTATTAAAAAATAAAACAATTATTTAAAAACTGGAAAACACTATTCATGATCAGTTGGTTTTAATATGTATAATATAAATTATATTATACAATACATTAAATAACTTTCAACGAATAGTCACTTTCCATAATTAATGGTTTGATACGACAAATGATTTATATTAGATTCGAATGTAATTTGCCTAGGGCTGGCATAACGGGTTAACTCGATCTGTTAAACCATGAACATGATAAGACACGAACTCGAAACACGTAAACACGAACACGACACGAAATCTTATCGTGTTAGATTTTCAAAACCCGAACACGAACCTGTTAATAAACAGGTTACACGAAATGAAATGTTAAGACACGAAAATAATTACCAACATATTATACGACCTATTTAAGACACGAACACGACCTGTTTATGAACACGGCCGAATTAGGGAAGCTGTGAACCAAATTAGGAATTGTGGTATTTACCTTCCAGTGTTTTGAGAGTGTGTGTAACTTGACTTCCGGATAATAATATTTCACGAACCACCCTCTCGTATGTATTCATTTTAAAAGGAGCATGCATCGAGTGTCTCCAGAAAAATGTTGACATATATACCCATGAATAAGCTAACACCGACTGATTAAAACAAGGCTGAGAGGGTCATTTCACAGCTGCGGTCAAGGTGTTGTCCTCTTCTGGCGTTGCCCCCTTTGGGCCCTCCACTTTGGAGGCCCTCGCGGAGAAACACCCGGTTACGCCCCCTCCGGTTGTGCCGGCAGACACAATCCCTCAGGCACCCTTAACTGTTGATGCGGAGTGCGTTTTGGGGTGCATTAAGTCATTCCCCAAGGGAACTTCGTGCGGGAGAGATGGGCTCAGGGCGCAACACTTACTGGATAGCTTTTGTGGAGAGGGGTCCTCAACTTCCTCGGGTTTAGTTTTAGCCATCACCGGGGTAGTCAATGTCTTCTTGGGGGGGTTATGCCCCAGGTCTCTTGCTGAGTTCGTTGCCTCCGCTCCTCTGACCCCCTTGCTGAAACCTGATGGGGGGATCCGTCCTATTGCGGTCGGGGCCATTTGGCGTAGGCTGGTCTCCAAGATAGCGATGAAAAAGGTAGGGAAAGAGATGGTTAGGTACCTGGGGGATCATCAATTCGGGGTTGGGACACCAGATGGGGCTGAAGCTATCCTCCATAGCGCGAACAGGTTCCTTAACGCCTTTCACGATGATGGGGCATTCGCCATGCTTACCGTTGACTTCTCCAATGCTTTCAACCTAGTGGATCGCACAGCTCTTCTGCGGGAAGTTGGGATTCGATGCCCATCTATATTTCCGTGGGTACATTTTCTTTATGGGCAAACCGCTAGGCTTTATGTGGGTAATGACTGTATTTGGATGATGGTACTATTATGGGAAAAACATCTGAGGTAGCAAAGGCTCTGGCTATCATTCAATCTGAGGGGCCACCTTTGGGGCTTCGGCTTAATATAAAAAAAACAGAGGTATATTGGCCGTCTTGCAATGGAGAAAAATTGGAGGCTAGTTTATTCCCGAAGGAGATTGGAAGACCAACGGGGGGCGTGAGACTCCTTGGGGGAGCTGTGAGCCGGGACCCCAGTTTCATTAGTGCTTTGGCTGCGCGGCGAGCTTCCCGGGCAGTGGACCTTATGAGTAGCCTTTCGCAACTCCGAGACCCGCAAAGTGAGCTTCTCCTGCTGCGCTCTTGCATGGGTGTCGCTAAGCTCCTTTTTGGTCTGCGAACTTGTCAACCTGTGTTTGTAAAGGAGGCGGTATCCTTATTCGATAAAGGGCTACGGGGGGCTATAGAGGACATTGTGGTGTGTGGGGGTCCGTTTTTTGGGGATTTTCAGTGGCGGGTTGCTTCTTTGCCCTGTAAGATGGGGGGGCTGGGGCTTCTATCGGCCATGGATGTCTCCATTTACGGTTTTGTTGCCTCGCGAGCTCAATCGTGGGGGCTGCAAGATCACATCTTGCGCGAGAGTGGAGTTGTTGGAATGGATGGGGATTATGACATGGCTCTGGGGGAGTTGCATAGACACCTCCCAGATTTGGATATTGGCGGTTTCGCTAACAGGGACACCGCCCCACCGAAGACCCAGAAGACTTTGGCGAGTGCTCTGTTTTGTCATATCGCTCAGAATATTGGATCAGATTTCTGTACGACCCCTCGTCAGAACGCCGTCCTAGAATGCTTGCGGGGCCCCCACGCCCAAGATTTTCTATCGGTCATCCCCATCGAGGGCTTAGGCCAAAAGATGTCAACCGTTGAATACCGTGCTATCTTAAAATATCGGCTCATGATTCCTATGTTCCCTGATGATGAGCAATGCCCGATTTGCCGGAAAGCTTGCTTAGACCAATTTGGGGAGCATGCTCTGCACTGTAAAGAACTGCCAGGTTTTAAGTATAGGCACGACTGGGTGCGGGATGTCTTGGCGGACATCCTCAAACGGGCGGGGATCTCGGTGAAGAAAGAAGCCCCCGTAAACTTTTTGACAGATCCGAGGGAAGGAAGATCCACATTGCGCCCCGCGGACGTTTTAGTTTTCGGGTGGGATGCAGGTAAACACGCTTGTGTTGATCTTACCGGGGTTTCCCCCCTTGTAGGCTTTCGAGATACAGGTTTTGTCCCTAGTCAGGCGATTGCAAGGGCGGCAGCGAAGAAAATGGACAAACATGCAAAAGCCTGCGAGGATAATCAACATTCCTTTATCCCTTTTGCCTTTGATACCTTTGGCTCGCTAGCCCCAGAAGCCATCAGATTTCTTGAACGGGTCCAACGGGTTGTTCACAGCAACATTTCGTCTCCTAGAGATCGGGGTTTCGTTTTTACTAGGTTAGGTTTCGCTATTCAAAAGGGGGTAGCGGCGCAGCTTGTTGCCCGCTTACCGGCTATCTTGGTGTAATTTGTTTGACCTTATATATAAATAACATTAAATCTTGTATAAATACTAGTAATTAGTTAATGTAAATAAATTCATATAAACAATATTCATCTATCACGATAATATATATACATATTTTGTTTTGCATTATTATATAAATATAGTTATTCTATAATTCTATAAGTAATAATAATTCATTATCTTTTTCATATATACCTAGTAATTAGACCCGGAAGCGTTGCCGTGGGGGTACATTGCAAACCTTGAATGAATTAGTACAAACGTTATGTCATGCGTTAACCATACGAAAATGTGCGTCTTGACGTATCCAGTTTAACTCAATAGCATTGTAGTTGGATCAAAATGTAAAGTAATTGAATTATATTGTACATTCATAGCGCCTTTATATTTACGACCTGATTCATACATAAGAAACATAAAAAAACATAATCAATGGTTGAATTTTACCCCTAGCTCGATGCGCCGGTTACATGTGATAAGCTTTATATATAAATTATAATAATTAAAAAGAAAGTGTTGGCAAAATATAACTATGTAACATTGAACCACTACTACAAAACAGAGCTTTAGTAGTAGTGAACAAAAGGAACCAAAGTATAACTATGTGATATCGAACGAAAAAGAACAAAAGTAGAAATTTGGGTCTGACCCAAAAATTATGTAGCTGAGGTAAAAGGAACATATAATATAAGCAAATGAACCGGGTGTAGCAGGAATCAAACTCGAGCAACGCGTAGATCAGATGGAGGGTGGACCACCAAGCCAGACCTCAATACCTGTGAAAGGTTTAGATAACCTTCTATATATATAGAGACAAAAACGGAGAAAGTGGTCGGTGGCAAAAGCCACCGACTTTCTCTTTTAAAAATGTATAAAATAACTCGAGGCTACACTGTGGCTGATCATTTAATAGAGGTACATGCGTTTTAAAAGGGATTTATCAGATTCAAACTTGAAAAAAAAATTAAAATCTATACATATAATAAAAGAAACCATGTTAGGGACACATGGCGTTCTATGAGAAAGTCTTAATTATTTTTCTAAATATTTATTATGAAAAGTCAAATATTGATAATATTAAATTTAAAATTTGTAAAAGAGATTTTAATGATAAAGACAAATATAACTGATAATAATATAATAATTATTATAATCATATATTAATTATTAAAATCTGAAAAAATATATTAGTGTTTTAAATATTTATAAAGATAAAGATTTTATTTAATTGGTAGTTTTAATTGATAAAAAATAAAAACTCACATACTTAGTAATATTCATTATTCTTTTATTCAACTTATTTCGAGTATTATACCAAAGGTTCAACAGTGGCATTTTTCTAAACTACCTTTTATTACCCTTCGTTAAATTAATTAAAATTTTATTGTGTTAAGATGGAAATTCAAATCTATACATATAATAAAATTTTATTGTTTATCTAGTATTAACTAAATAAATAATAAATTAATATTAAATCTTCTCATACTTTAATAAAATATTATCCTTAAATCTAAATTGTTAATTTAATATATTTTTAAAACAAAAACCTCTCTTTCCTACTAATCTTATATTAAATATATAAATAATAAATTAATCTTAAATGTTATCCTAAGTTATTAAAAATATAACTTTTTTTATTTTTTGGTATACAAAATTATATTTATTCAACTCGTGTAAAACGCGAGGTTTTTAAAAGTATTTTTTTATTATTTTACTATTCAAAGTTATATTTATATAACTCGTGTAAGGGTAGGGATATGGTAAAAAGTGTTTAAAATGTAAGAAAGGTAAGAAGTATTTTAAACCATTGGATATTTGATCTAATGGTTGAGATCAATAGGGTATAAAATGTAAATTGTGTTTTAATTAGAAGGACCTTATGTAAAAATTGAAGGGCAATAGTAACTTTTCCAACATTTCAAATATGGTAACCGTTTGAAAACCACCCATCAATCTCCTAAAGATCAGCGAATTATATGGTAACCGTCATCAAATCTCCAAAAAATCAGCGAATTTCTTCATACTTTATCATAAATAGCTCTATAATCAGATTCATGGCATAGTGTTTTATCAAATACAAAAAATTCCCAGATTTTAAAACACCATGACTATGATTCAAGTCATGGTGTTTTATCTGGAGACATTGTTCATGGCGTGGTGTTTTAAAACATCTATGATTCAAGTCATGGTGTTTTATCGGGAGACATTGTTCATAGCGTGGTGTTTTATCAATACAAAAACATTCCCAGATTTTAAAACACCATGACTATGATTCAAGTCATGGTGTTTTATTTGTAGACATTGTTCATGGTGTGGTGTTTTAAATATCTATGATTCAAGCCATGGTATTTTATCAGGAGACATTGTTCATGGCGTGGTGTTTTATCAAAACAAAAACATTCCCAGATTTTAAAACACCATGACTATGATTCAAGTCATGGTGTTTTATCTGTAGACATTGTTCATGGTGTGTGATGTATTGCAAAATACATACTTTTATCGTGTATAGTTTATACGTTTTATCGTTATTTTTAGCTTAGTTTAGTTTAGAATTACGTGCTATTGATCTTTATTGCGTTTTCCAGGTCTTGATGAATAAAAAGTGATGAAATTGGAGCAAAACCGAGCTGAAGTGTCAAATATCAAGTCTTGGAATCATTCATTAAAGTGTTAGAATAATTTTTGATGTTTTTGGAGTTTGGAGCTGGATTCAGAAGTGAACATTCTGTTAAAAATGGTCACTAGCGTAGCGCTAAGGTGAAAGTGTCCTCAGTCGCGCTACGCGACTGAGGTGGAATTGACTTTGTTGACCTTCTAAGCACTGGCGTAGCGCTAGCGATAGAAGAGGACCAGTCGCGCTACGCGACTGGTAGGAAAGTTCCGTCTGATTGTTGGGCTGATTAGGGTTTGATATAAAAACCAAGAAATCTAATTCTAAACCCTAGTTACGAATTGGGAGACTTAGAGAGCAAGTTTGGAGCATTCTTTTGGAGCAATCGGAGATTTTGAAGCACGGGAATCATCGGTACGAGTTGAGAGTGAAGAATCGAAGATCAATCGGGTTTTCCAATCCCTTGTTTGTCGATTACTTGTTTGATACTTGTTATGATGAATTCTTTATTCAATTACTTTGCTTTGATTTCACCATTTAAGATGCTTGGCTAAATTGTTTTAACTACCTAGACGAGATGAATGTTTGATTTGAGTTTGGATTTTTAATGGTTATTTATTGTTCGTTTATGGATTGATTTCTGAAAGTAAAGTGTTTTAGGATTTCTGATTTGGTGTATATGCATGCTTGACGATTGTTTTACTACTGTTTATTGCTTCGCTTGAATCTTGGTGACGGTCTTTATCATAGAATAGAATCAAGCTAGGGTTTTAGGTTTTGGTGAGTGTCTATATCACATAATAAACTTTTGATCCTTTAGGGTGAAAATCATGTAAGTAACCTTAGAAGTAACATTCAGTAATTTAATAAAATCAAGTGTTCTGCTTAACTTGTCGCTGAGAGGCTCGAGTTAGTTATTAGGTCGCTGTGCAATATATATCTAAGAGAGGTTTTGAGAGAAGTCGATCTTATTTCCCTAATTGCATTTGTGTCTAGTAAACCAAGTTAGAACCTAGAATTGCCTTAGATTATCGCGCTGAGAGGTAGATAGTCATATTAGGGCACTTTTAGAATCGTTAGAGGACTGAGAGGAAGTCTAACAGTCGGTGTTCATAACAGCCTTGTAGGGTTTCCTAGGTTTCTTCCTGAGAAGGGTCGGGAAGTCTTAGCATAGAAATACCTTAAGGTTTAGTATCTTACGATCCCGGCTCCATACAACTTTAATACCATTAGAAGTCCATTCCCATTCAAACTGGATTCGAGTCTAGGTAGTCGTTAATCTCATCTGAATACAACCTTAGTTTCCGTTCGTGTCTTAGTCTAAGTATAGTTAATTAATTAGGTTAATATAGATTTCCTAGTTTTTCAGTAACCCCCCCCCCCCCAAAACAATCAAACAAGTTTAAGTCGCGTCAGTCAGTGTCTATTAGAGTCTAGTTTACGTAATACATAGAGTCTTTGGGTTCGATACTCGGACTTGCTAGGTTATACTACATTGATCGGTACACTTGCCGGTTGTGTGGTTTAGGTTTAGAGAGTCTTAGTTATAAATTTAAAGCTTTTCGTGTCTAGTTTAGAGAGTCTAATTTAGTTTATATTTTATAGTTCGTTTTGCACACATCAGTGTGGTGTTTTAAACACACAGAACTAATAACAGATGCAGATCCACAAGACGGATCTAATACAACAAAACCTGAGATCCACACTGGATCATCAACAATAATAGCAGTCGGCAACTACCGAAATAACAACCGCAACTACTGGAACAAACTCGAACAAATCTTGAACAACTTGGAGAGGGTTGCGATTAAGATGATGAAGAAATGATACGTAGGTTAAAATCGAATTGGATCTTGCAAAAAAATAGGACGACAGTTTTTTTTTTCAGTTATCTTGAAAGTCAATTAATTGATAAGAAATGTAAATTACTAATATACCCTTTTGAATTAATTAAGATAGAGGACACTTGTCATCACCAAATTATTTCTCACAATTATGACTTTGTACAGGATCCTTTACCACTCGTGTAATACACGAATTTTTAAAGATATAACATTTTTTTATCATTTGCTATGTAAAATTAGATTTATTTAACATGTGTAATACACGTGGTTTTTTAAGAATATATTTTTTCTTTATTATTTGGTATCTTTTTCAACCCGCCTATACATGGGTTTTTAAAGATACGACGTTTTTAGTATTTAATATACAAAATTACATTTATTTAATATGTGTAATACACATTGTTTATTAAGATATAACTCTTTTTTAGATCTATTCAACACGTGTAATATACGGGGTTTTTAAGAATGTAACTTTTTTATTATTTTGTAGATTTATTCAACCCGATTATACACGGGATTTTTAAGGATACGACGTTTTTAGTATTTAGTATACAAAATTACATTTATTTAATTTGTGTAATACACATGGTTTTTAAAGAAGTATTTTTTTTGTATTATTTGATATAAAAAATTACATTTATTTAACCCGTACAATATACGGGGTTCATAAAAATATAACTTTTTATTATTTAATATATAAAATTACATTTATTCATCCCGTATAATACACGGGATTCTAACCTAGTTATAAGTATAAAGAAATGGTGTAACTATTTGCACACTCATTTGCCTACTGGCACACCAAAAAGGTGTTTTTCGTCTTATATACACACCATGCAGTGTCGAGCTTTGGCCAAAGCGCGGCTTTTTGGTCCGGTCAACCAGACAAAGACTGACGGGTGTCTGACGGGTCTGTTGACCGGACCAAAATGCCGAGCTTTGGCCGCGTTTTGGTCATGTTAACCAGATAAAAGACTGACACCCGGTCTGGTTAACAGGACCAAAACGCGGCCAAAGCTCGGCGTTTTGATCCGGTCAGACACCCGTCCGTCTTTGTCTGGTTGATCGGACCAAAACGCCGCGATTTGGCCACATCTCGACACTGCAGGGTATGCACATAGGACAAAAAACACCTTTTTAGGTTGGCTATCAAGTATGTGTAGATAGTTTGAGCCTAAAGAAATAATATTATCGCTTAAGAAAAGAATACTTAATGCTCTAATTAATATTAGAGAAAAATGTCCGGATAGTCCCTGTGGTTTCACTTTTTTTCACCTATAGTCCCTATCTTTCTAAAATGACCCGGATAGTCCCCATGGTTTACCGTTTTGTTCTCGGATAGTCCCTGGGTCTAACTTCAGTTACTTTTCTCTGTTAAGTGGCTGTTAAGAGGGTGTGAAATGACAAAAATACCCTTTCCTTAAAAGGCCAAACCACAGGGACTATCCGGGCGTCTTCTTCATTTTTATTTATAAAACCCCACCACCACACTTCATCTTCAACCTCTACCCTCCACCATCACCGCCACCATCACCCTCCTCCACCCCCCCCCCCCACCACCCTGTGAATCATAACCCGCACACCAGACAAAACCCCTGTGCCCTCTCCTTCTTCGATGATAACCTCACACCCAACTATCTTCTTCAGCGACACAAACCAATCAACTACTGAACATCAACTACGAATCTGAAATCCTTTATCAATAACATTTAACTGATTCGAGCTATCTTCTCAAGTACAATGCCTTCAAATAACACCAATCAGTCAATACAAAAATCGAATAAGATCCAGCCGTAATACAACTCAAATCGATTTCACTTCTTATATGACTGAAACTCAGATTTTGTTCAATGATTTATAGTTGATTTAGACAATATGATAAATGTAATTAAACTTTCAGTTGAATTTTAACTGTTGAAACAATCCAAAATCTATAAACCTTGAACAAACACTCAATAAAAACTCTTCAAACAACTCATCACCAAACAACTGAATCGAGCAAATCTGCAACTTCTTTTTTAATCAGTTCTATTGCAACTCTAATTTCTTCGGACAAAAAAAACAATATATTGATTCAGATCTACTTGCAGAACAACCAATAATCCGATTTTGACTCAGAAAAACACCAAGTCAGATCTGCATACTCATACGCACACTAAAGTAACTGAATTAAATTGAATTTTATCAGTCCGAAACTTTCAAAACTTGATTCGAAACACACTGAATTAGTTCGAAATATATGACACTTTAACCAGAATTCACGAAACACACTGAAAAACGAGACGAAGAAGATGACGAGTTCAGATGTTACCGCCGGACTCATCACCTCCATCTCCGCCTCCAACCTGAACCGGCCTTCCACACATCAGCCGCTGCCCACCTCCATCCTCTTCACACTTCAACCGCCGGCCGTCTTCAACCGCCGGACTGTCAAATCGGCACCGATCCGATTTGAGGTGAAAATTATACCATTCTACTCGTATTCATGGCCTGAATAAAAGCCCTATAGTTTTTGAGTGGCATTCGTACCGATTGAACAAGAATTTCTGAAATGAAATCACATGGCGATTTCAAGGGTTTACACATGGAAGAAGGCACAGTGGGTGGAGGAGGCGGTGGTGGCTGATTACGGTGATGAAGGTGGTGGTGGCAGATGATGGTGGTTGGTGGTGGTTGTGGCAGTGGTGGCTTGGCGGTGAGAGACGGCGAGGATGATGGGTTGGTGATGGAGGTGTTGACAGGCGGTGGTGTTTTATGGTGGTGGTGGAGATGAAGGAGATGGTGGTTTAGAGAGAGAGAAAAGGGTCTGAAGGTGATGAACTGATGAGGAAGAATGAATGTGGTAGGGAATTATAAATAAAAAGATAAAAATGCTCGGATAGTCCCTGTGGTTTGGCCTTTTAAGGAAAGGGTATTTTTGTCATTTCACACTCTCTTAACAGCCACTTAACATAGAAAAGTAACTGAAGTTAGACCCAGGGACTATCCGAGAACAAAACGGTAAACCTTGGGGACTATCCGGGTCATTTTAGAAAGATAGGGACTATAGGTGAAAAAATGTGAAACCACAGGGACTATCATTCTTCATGGTCTAATTGTCAAATTGTCAAAAAGGTGAAACCACAGGGACTATCCGGGCATTTTTCTCTTAATATTATACTGACCAAAACGCAACCCGTGTAGGTATGCAACCACCCTCTCTCACTCCTACCATTCTTCATGGTCTAATTGTCAAATGTCAAATATATTTGTATTTGAACGGTGGGTTAGACACGTGTCCTTACACTTGTCAGTCTTTTAACTATAAATATAAATTTAAAGAAAACACCTATAAATAACATCAAAATAGTTAAACAAATCATCAAAAAATAAATCAAAAAGCAACATGAAAGATGATTCTCCAGCCACCGTGTGCGTCACCGGAGCCTCCGGGTTCATTGGCTCGTGGTTAGTCATGAGGCTTCTTGAACGTGGTTACATTGTTCGCGCTACCGTTCGTGACCCCGGTGTGCATACTTCTTAACATTTTCTTTTTGTTTTCAACAGTTTTCGCACATACTTTGCTACAAATAGTATATTTTTATTGCAAAGTGGAAAATAATAATCTCATCTTTCTGAAATTGACCGATAATAATCCCAAGTCAGTTATTAGCCAATAATAATCTGATCTCGTCCAATTTTTTTGTAAAATAGTCTGCCGTTAAAATAGCTTAACGGAGTTAAATGTTTTTCCGAATTACAAACCGATGTTTTAGGGCTTTTGATCAGAACGAGGATACGAGTCGATTGATGTAAAATTTACCTCGAAATACTGCCCCAACCCACAAAAACGGTGCTTCAATTCGGGTGTTTAACTTCCAATTAACAAAATTCAAGTCATTTCGAACACAATTTCGAGGTAAGTTTTACATCAATTAACTCGTATCCTCGTTCTGATTAAAAGCCCGAAAACATCGGTTTGTAATCCGGAAAAACACTTAACTCCGTTAAGCTTATTTTAATTCCGTTAAGCTTATTTTAACGGCAGACTATTTAAAAAAAAAATTGGACGAGGTCGGATTATTATTGGCTAATAACTGACTTGGGATTATTATCGGCCAATTTCAGAAAGATGGGATTATTATTTTCCAATTTGTCTTTTATTAATTTTATAATAATGTTAATTTGAAGTTTACAGGTGCAAATGAAACGAAAAGAAACCCACAGGCCAAACTCGTATACAGTAATAACATGCTACAAATCTGAAACCATGTAGATAATTTAAACAATGTTTTTATAACCGGATTGTAGTTTGGTTCGGATCTGTTCTAGAAACTGGATAACGTTTCAAATAATATTTTATTTATATATTAATTCATTTTCATAACATCCCAATAAATAGTGACAATTTCATTAGTTTATTTTGTTTTTTTACTGTAAACTTTCATTCATTTACAGTCCCTGTAGTTTAATTATTCTATGTTTTTTTTACTATTTTCTTTAAGAGGTTTTACTTTTCTATCCCTAAACTTTAATAAAGTTGTTATAAGTTAAACATTGTCTACGTTTTAGGCCATGTGAGTCACTTGGTGTTAGAAAGTCGTGTTTTTTGAATATTTACTAGTGTAGATAAAACTGTAACTGAGAAAGATGAAAGGGGAGGATATGATGGTGGATTTTGTGGGTTCTGGTGGATTTTGTGGGGGGTACGGGTGTTAGTTTGACTTTGGATAGCAACTCGGGTCCGAGAAGGTGGAGTGTGTGTATGCAAGAAGGTCAGAAAAAAGTTCCTAAAGGTCCGATCTATGGTTACAAACAGGTTTGGGATGAAAACTGAGTTTTTCTACTAAAACGTTGATTTTTCCGGCTAAAAAGAAGTTTCCCGGCGAAAAATTAGTTTTTCCGGCGACTTTAGTAATTGTAGCTTTTTACTAAAAAAGGTTCCTAAAGGTGTGTAACAAGGTTACAAAGAGGTTTGAGAAGAAAATGTTGAGTTTTCCGGCCAAAAACGTTTTTCTGGTTACCGGAGACTAACAGCGTTTGGGTTCCGTTAGTCAGGGTCTATTGAAGGCCAATATGTGAAAAGATAGGACCGTTAGGGTGTAAGGAGTGGTTAAACACTTTGGAGTGGCAAACCAAAAAACCGACCAATCAGAGCGCGCCATGTCAATCAGTCAAAAGTGTTTAAACTTTGGTGAAAAGTGTTGGCAATGGTTTAGACACTTGGTGAAGTGGTAAACTATTTTTTTTTAAAAAGGAAAAAGGTGTGATTGGTTGAGATAGGAATGAACCCCACCCACAATACCCCCTCTCTCTCAATCATCTTCTTCCCCGAATCGGCATGCTGTCCCCGATCATGTTGCCTTGCCGCGTCGGCATCGGGTCGGCGGCGATCGGCAAGCCCGTTTGCCACCCTTTGCCGACTACCACACCGTATACCCTTAGTGAGAATTTTTGAAGTTGGAACCGTTGTCGCCCAACGAACAATACTTTGGGATTATTAAAATCCATTATTCCTTTATTAATTAACTAAATTGGTAAACTTAATATTTTAATTACTTAAACATAAAAAAAGAGTAAACTGCAATTTTACCCCCTGAGGTTAGGGGTCATTGGCACTCTTACCCCCCTAAGGAAATAATTGCAATTTTACCCCCTACTGTTTGCTCTTATGTTGCAACCTTACCCCCTAAGCTCAATTTTGTTGACTGATCTGTTGACTTGATGGTGAAATGACTATTTTACCCTTTTATTTTACCCCATGTGTTTTGTTTACTCTGTAATTTTACCCCCTGCCACCACTGCCACCGCCATTCACCACCACTGCCACCTCTAGCCACCACCCTCAACCACCACTGCCACCGCCACCGCCATTCACCACAACAACCACCACTTCCATCTTCAATAGTTAAAGAATATGATTTTTATTTCACTAAGGGAAGTATATTGTTAACGCCCATACTATTAATGTTTCTAGTAACTTCATCACAGCTTAATCCACCATCATAATCCTAAATCGGAAAACCTAAAGTTTCAAAATTCCTTCTTCCCGTTAAAAGACAAAATACTAACTCTATATCTAAACTCAAAGTCAGTGTAAAAGCCCCAACTGAGTGGCTAATTTGTTCATACTATCTTATCCATACCACAAAAAAATGAGCTGTTGTTCGAGCCTTTTGAGTGAAACCTAACCTAGTATTCCTCAGACATAAGATTGATAATGTGGAACCCATCTTGATAAACATTAACAACAACATTTTATATTTATTCTATAAGTTTAATTGTCTATGATTGATATATCCAACTAAAAGTCAACAAATATCTCCAACTTTAAGTGAATTTCAAAGCTACAGAATACCCACAGCAACAAACAGTTTCAGTGAGACAAAACGTCGAACACCTGATGCTCAGTCAGGGTTTATCAATCAATATCCAACTATGTAGCAAATTGATGATATCAAAAGAGTTTGATAATGAGAAGAACTCACAGGGATCTTGTGTAGAGGATGGAGAAGAAGGGTAGGTTGTGGTGGTGGTCAGGTGGGTATATGAAGGAGAAGAAGATGCAGGGGGTAAAATGACATATTTACCCTTTGACCATTAGCTTCTAATGTTGACTGTTAAGCCAAACTAACCTCAGGGGGTAAACATGCGACATAAGAGCAAACAGTGGGGGGTAAAATTGCAATTATTTCCTTAGAGGGGGTAAGAGTGCCAATAACCCCTAACCTCAGGGGGTAAAATTACAGTTTACTCTAAAAAAAACTTATCTAGTTAAATAAGTAAAATACTAGTTAAATAAAAATAAAAATAAACACATTAACTGGTGCATTCGGTGTGCATGTACAAAGCCTTACCAATCACCATTCCAGCCACTCTTTTGTTGAAAACTTTGGTTCTCTCTCACACTTTCGTTAAAAACCTTATTTCGCATTGTGTATATACCTATCATCAACTTCAATATATTTATACAGTTTGTTGCATACTTTCCACACTAGCGTATACTTGTTTTAAGTGGTTGAAACTTTAAATAAATATATCACGTGACATGAAAGTTTAAACAAATATAACAGGTGACATGAAAAAGGTGAAACATTTGATAGAACTACCAGGAGCAGAAACAAACTTGACATTATATAAGGCAGATATGACACAAGAAGGAAGCTTTGATGAAGCCATTGAAGGTTGCCATGGGGTCTTTCATGTAGCCACCCCTATGGACTTTGAATCCAAGGACCCTGAGGTACATGCACAATAGACTCGTACTTTTTTTCTTGTCATATTCTATTATTTGATATCACAACATGACACATATATTGCAGAATGAAATAATAAAGCCAACTGTACAAGGAGTATTAGGCATTGTAAGATCATGTGCCAAAGCCAAGACAGTCAAGAAACTGGTATTCACCTCCTCTGCCGGAACGGTAAACGTACAAGAAAAACAACTTCCGGTGTATGATGAGTCGCATTGGAGCGATTTGGACTTCATCAATTGCAAAAAGATGACTGCTTGGGTTCGTTTTATTGTTTTGCTTCGTTTTCTAGCTAATCACCTAAAGGGGCGACTTAATTTATTTTCACACAAATTTTGATTATTATTTATTAACTAGTGTGATGCCCCGCGCTTCGCGGCCTGCATTCGGTTGCTAGAAGTTCGATTTGGGACGGCATTGCAATCGAAAGAGAAAACCAGAAAAATCGTGATAAACCAATAATTATCAAAAACAGTAAAACAATTATGATTTTATGTATCTAAAAATTAATTTTTACGTTGTTCCTTTTTTTTAGTTTTACCATACTCCTATATAACTAAATCTTGGTTTCTATAATTTGCAAAATATATGTACTTAAAAATGTAACACTTAAGTATAATAATAGCATAATTTTGTAAGGTTAAAAGGGTAAAAAACAAAACAAAACAAAAAAGAATATATGCTACATTTGTAAGCCATGTCTGCTTTGAAACTCTTAAAAAAATAAAATAAAAGATAGAAGTAATTAATTTTAGTGTAAGAATCATCTAAAGTGTCTTTATACTTATTTATGGAATCTATCTTGTTACATAAACAGATGTATTTCGTGTCAAAAACACTAGCAGAAAGAGCAGCATGGAAAGCAGCAATAGAAAACAACATTGATTTCATTAGTATCATACCAACATTAGTAGTCGGCCCATTCATCACTCCCACATTCCCACCAAGCCTAATTACCGCACTTTCTTTGATCAACGGTACGTATATAGCGCGCAGCCAGCCACGTGTGCTCACATTACGCACTTATTATAGTTATTAACGGGATTAATGTGCATGTTTTCACAGGAATGGAATCACATTATTCCATTATAAAGCAAGGTCAGTTTGTGCATTTGGATGATCTTTGTGAGTGCCACATATTCCTCTATGAAAACCCTGAAGCCAAAGGGAGATACATATGCTCTTCACATGATGCCACCATTCATCAATTGGCAAGAATGTTCAAAGAGAAATGGCCAGAGTATCATGTTCCAACTCAGTAAGAATCATCTACCTACATTTGGTGTTTTTCTTGAATGCTTTTCGGTTTACTTTTTATAACGATATTGGTGAATAATATTTTCTGAAAGAAATACAATGGAAAAAGGATAATGATAAAATTAACAAACAAATAATATATCTAACCAAGTACTAAAGCATCTATATATGCTCTACATACAAGCTGGAGATAAAACTTTGACTAACAAAGTCAAAGATTGACGATAAATCAAATAATAATAATAACTAGTATGGTATAGATAATAAGCTTGGCTAACAATTTGATGTTTTGGAGTCAAAACTGTTGATGTGGTGACTTGTATGTTTTGGTAGGTTTGTGGGGATCGACGAGAATATACCGGTAGTTTCTTTTTCGTCGAAGAAGTTGACTGACATGGGGTTCGAGTTTAAGTACAATTTGGAGGAAATGTTCAAAGGAGCTATCGAATGTTGCAGAGAGAAAGGATTGCTTCCATATTCCACAAATGAGGTCAAGAAGAAATTGATCACATCTTCTATCAATGATCATGTTCAAGGTCAGGAGTGCAAAGTTGCAACCTGAAAGTCAATGAAATTTACAAACTAGCTGGGGTGGGGAATAAAGTTGTATAATAATATATCGTTATATTATGTTTGTTGTTAAGTGAAGATCGATGTTGCGACTCATGTTAACGTTTGTTATGAAGATGTTGCATTTTCTTTTGTTGTACGTGAACATATAAAAGTTCATGTTATTAGTGGTAAATCTTAACGTACTATTTTCTTCATTATATTGACATTTTTATGTAGTAAATAATGTGGTTATGACGTTAGGCTTTTTATATAATTTTTCAATTTATATAAGGATTAACATTTCATTTAGAAGATTTATTATATAAAACTTATAAAAATTATTTCTATAAAAGTTATAGTCCAATTGAATTTTATGACTAATTGAAATATTAATCTGTGACAATATGATCATAATACTTATAACACTAATAAAAAACACACTAAAAGAAGTAAAATTTGTATTTCCTTAACTTTCATTTATCTTGTTTTAATACAATTTACAAGGTCTGGATTTTGATGAGAATTACCGATTGTTCATCCGACATCCGGGGCAAAAAGGGTAACTTTTTGTCAAAGTAGGTTGGGGTAACAAACTTTTTGTTAAAGTGGGATTGTCTATCGACTAATAAGCCATCAGTTAAAAAAAATTGTGTGTCTGTATATTATCTCTATTCTATACATATAATAAAGTAAACCAATTTAAGACACATGGCAATCATTGAGGCCATCTAGAATTCTATTTTCCCGCCTTAAACATAATCCTTTTAGTTTCATTAGTTAATCCTAAATTAAAAAACAATTAATCCTTAAATCTTGGAAAAAATAATTTAATCCCTACTTAATATTTTTATCCAAATTTTAATTTTCAAAATCTAGTTAATACGATGATATGTTGTTAATCATGATAACATGTTACGGAAAAATTTTACATTGTCTATCAACTAATTTTACTAAGTTAAAGTTTCAATTCATATTGGGTTTTATTTAGTTGATTTACTAAGTTATATATTTCGATTTTTTTCTTTTTTTGAGAATTAAAAATGTACTATAATCTATCTATAGTAAATCAATTTGAGACACATGACAATCATTGAGGTTATCTAGAATTCTATGTTCCCGTCTTAAACATAATCCTTTTAGTTTCATTACTTGATCCTAAATTAAAAAATTAATCCTTAAATCTTGGGAAAAATAAATTAATCCCCACTTAACATTTTTATCCAAATTTTAATTTTCAAAATCTAATTAATACGATGACATCTTATTAATATTGATATACTTATTTTTGAAATTTACAATTGATTACATTTTATTAATATTGTTATACTTTCTACTTATATTTGATGTTGTTATATATAAATATTATATCTTTTAGCATAACTATTAATATATATATATATATATATATATATATGACAAAAAGTAATATTGTTTATTAATATTATCCAGTGTTGGTTTGTTTTTAGCATTACTAGATTCACCCATGGTCAATTGTATCTGGCATTATTAATAATTAAAAGTAGAGACGGGGTAAAACTACTAATTCTAGATAGAGATGGTAAAGTTATGAATAAAAGATTTAATGTTGTGTACAAAAAAATATATAGATATTTATGAATTATGTGAATATTTTTTGGATTCAAATTACTTTCGGTAATGTGCGAGTTATAATTGTAACATTTTTATTTCTCATTACATAAGTGTAATGTAATACGTAAATATAATAATGAGTATTATATAATATATTTATTTTTGTATTATTTTAAACGACTGTTTGATTACATGTTTTTTTTTTATGAATTTTATAGTACCAACATAAATCATCTTTATATTAACTCATTTATGTCAATTTGGTATATAAATGTCTTCGTCTTTGATTTGCATTTACATGAAATATTTATTATAAAGTTTAAATTGTTCAACCCGTGTAACACACGGGGAACTAACCTAGTATATATATATATATATATATATATATATATATATATATAGGGGGCCGCTAGAATGAGAACCACCACGAGTTGTAAGAACCATGAGAACCGCGCCCCGCGGGTGGCCGTCGGCGACGAAATTTTTTTTACACCTAGATCCGTATATTTTAGGGGGGTGTAAAATTTTCGGTTCAAACGGTGCGCCCGAGGGGGTAGTTTTTTACGCCCAAAGTTTGGGTTTTTTTAATTTTTCTTTTTTTTTTTACCAAACTTTGGGCGTAAAAAACTACCCCCTCGGGCGCGCCGTTTGAACCGAAAATTTTACACCCCCCCTAAAATATACGGATCTAGGTGTAAAAAAAATTTCGTCGCCGACGGCCACCCGCTGGGCGCGGTTCTCATGGTTCTTACAACTCGTGGTGGTTCTCATTCTAGCCATCCCCTATATATATATATATAGAACTTATGCTGAAGAGTTGCAAATTCCATAGCTGATGAAACAGTGGTTAACTGGGGAGGTTAATTCACTGGTCTCGTTAAGTAGGGTTAATCCCTTCTTTCCGAAGTCGATAGCTGGACCGTCCACTAACCTGTCTCCTGCACAAGTAAACACACCGTGACTCGTAACAAGGAGGATGAGATGGGGGTGCTCCTTGTTACCACTCTCCGGTGTAAGAATCAGTATTTGCTTGAGAGCAAAGTGTGTGTTTGAGTAGTAAGTGAGAGAGAGCAGATTAGCGTTACCTCAAACTTGGTCCGGGATGGGTATTTATAGCCAAAGAGTGAAGGAGGGTAATTGAGTGGCTAGACTGACAACGCGCAACCCTTTGCAGGTGTGTCAGAATCGTAGGTCACAGAAGTGTTGGACACTTCCTAGGGTGATGCCACGTCCTACTGTGGCTGTCAGTCTGTTTACCACCGTTGCATACATGTGGGCTGGACAGGTGATTGCTGTCAGTGCCAATTGCTGCTTTGGACACTTAAGTCAAAGTGTCAGTCCCACTTGCGTCGTCAATAGGGTGCAGTGTTGGGCCGTATCGTTATGTGCGGTAACTGCGGTTGTTACCGCATCCCTTGCCGTGACGAAAACAACCGTTTTCATACACATGGTAAGTCTTCTCATCACTTGGCCGATTGGAACAGCCAACTGGGTTCACGCATGCCCGCACGAATGCAGATAAGTTCTTATTGATGGGGGTATTTGAGATGGGTGAGGGTCACTCGCGTCTAGCCTGGTGTGAGATTTGGGACCATACCCCTTCAAAAGCCTTTATTATAATCCACTCTGATTCCCAGCCAAACATCAAGATTCCGTACTTACGGTTCAATCTTTTGAAAATACGTCAGTTTTCGCTGCTAAATACAATTAACTGACCCATTTTGAAAATAGTTTTTTTCAAAAAGAGTTTCATAGATAGGGAAAACCCGTAGGTAATCATTTAATCTTTCTTGGGATTTTATCTTGTCACCAGTTTTACAATACTTGTCATACAGTCGGGAACAAGAAATCATAGCCTGTCATTTTCAGTGCTATAATGATTAAGTACATACCAAAGTTTAATAACGCGTCTTATAGTCGGTATGCCTACTCCGTTGCGTTATTTAGTATGGCCATAATAGTTTATGAGATGGGACGTCCGGACACGGTACCATTAACCCCCAATTGTTTCAGTTGTCAAGTAATACGGATTAAACCGAGTTATATTTATAAGCAGATCTCTGGGGTCATTTATATAATACCCGCTCCAAGTGGCATATTTACCATACCCCAAGTTTAAAAATAAAATAAGTTAAGAGTATTTACCTTTTGCTAGCTTCCAACCGATAACGATTTTAGTTTAGCAAAAGCCGCAAGTCTAAGTATTATTAACCCAAGTCCGATTATCTAGGGGGGTTCTATAGTCCGGAATTAAACAAATTTATATCTCTGTTAGAATGTTCACGAGTCATTTTGGTAAGTTATATTGCTTGACCCATTACTTAGAATTATATTTAGTTTCGCTAGATTAAGCGTAGACCGAATAAAATATGGTTTATACCCACCCGAGTGCAATGACTCATTGGATAAGAGTTATTTAACCATACATTCTGTTTTAAAGTGGTTTTGAAGTATTTAGACCCGTTACGCCTAATTTATACGAACTAGGTTCGTATAACTAATTATGCATGTATAAGTGAGTTAGGGAGGTCGGTTGGGTCTATGACAAGTCCGAGGTATCAAAACATATTTTATAACATTATACATTCTGTTTGAGCGTTAGAATGTTAATTAGTTTAGCTTGAAACTGTTTATTTAGCCATTACGACGAAAAAGGGCATAGTCATCATTTTTAAATACAAAAATTATCATTTGACCTACCAAACGATATGATCAAGAGGTATAACCTCAGATGGTTATACACTACATTAATATGGTTAAAGTGGCCGGTTTAAACAGGTTCTAAAGTTGACCAAACGGGTCAGAATTGAAAGTTAAAGCAAAAGTCAAACTGCTTGACTTTTGATATAGAATTGAAGTCTAAACTGAGTATGATAAGTTGAGCATGTCAAAATATGTTATACTAGCTCATAAAAACTGATATGGTGTCAAAACATCTGGTTTTGATAGTTTAAACTTCAATTAGCGTAAAATGCACATTTACTAGTTTTGACTTTTAAGATATAATATGCTCGACTCATTATCTCTCATATTAAACGTGATTGTTGGAGGATATGATCACGAGGAAATCATACCAACATTATTACGATCGCATAGGAAAGTTTGGATTGAGCTTTGACTTGACCAAAATGGTTAGAACTGAAAGTTAAACGAAAAGTCAAATTGTTTGAGTTTCAGTTGAATTTTAACTAATTAAACGAAATGAACAAGGAGGAACACTTGCTAGTAATGAGGAACTACTGAGAACACTAGAGAGCAACTCCTAATCTCCAGAGAAACTCCAAGAGTAAGATTTGAAAGTGAGAGTGAAGGTGTGAGTTAAGTGCTCAACATAAACACCTATTTATATTATTCCAAATGGTCCCAAATCTTGACAAGCGTTAGCCAAGTTGATTAGGAGCTGATTAGCGGCACCTAAGGAGTCACTAGAAGGAGCAATGGTGGCAAATTCACAACCAGGTGGCATATGGCAGCAATGACTGGCCAACTTCCAAACTGCTGTCACTGGGTATCCCTTACGGACCATAAGGGTTATGCCTTGTGGATCGTAAGGGTTAAGCCCTCAGGAGCAATGATTAATTATTTTTTAACACCCTTGTAGATTGTAAGAGGTTTAGGATATGGTTAATAAGTGACCTCAGACGCGTAGGTTATTTATAACACCGTGTGGACCACAAGGGTATAATCATACGGTCCATAGGGACTCTCAACATACCATAAATTATGCCTTAATGGTAGATTTAGCCCCTCAACTTTAAACTTATAATATTTTTATGGTGTTAGTCCTTGGACCTTAGATCTTTGCCAATTTAGACAGTTTTGTCCCTCTCCTTCCACATAGTCAAGATTATTTGAAGATTCGGGACATGTATCGATTAATATATATATTTAGTGGAGTCCCTCTCCTTCCACATAGTCGGGATTAGTTGGAGATTTGGGACACATGTCGTCACATAGTTGGACGAAAATTTTTTGGGTGTTACAATTTGACTTTCTTCCGATAACTTGCGTTCATTAAGTTTTTTTTTATCTCGACATTTCGTTATAAATTTTGCTGACGACAGAATAGTAGAAAAAGTATAGTTTTTTTTTTTTTTTTTGCATCGCAGGCTATATGAGTGATGGTATCCTAATGAAAATTTATGCATAAAAATAAAAACAATGAAATAATAATCAAATTCTTAAAAAAAAAAAAAGAAAAAAAAAAACAAGTGGATGCAAACATGCAATGTAGCACAGAAAATTTAGTAGTGGACACAAGATACTTTGTGTACTGCGTGGAAGTACCTCGACCCCTCCCTGTCCACGTGTGAAAAGTATGCTTATGATTTTATGCAACGTCTCCATTTTACCCAAAGCAAAATAAAATAACTATAATAAAGCATATGTTTTGAGACACTAAGCCGGATATTTATCTCTTAGAATATATACATCTATATTTCGGTTATTTATATATACTACTCATAACACGATCTTAAATAAAAAATTACATTGAGTCAACTAATTAAATAAAACACTATTATATTTAAAAAAAACTAAAACGATGGAAAGACTATAGTTTTAAACTAGGGACAAACTTGTAATTTTTCAGGACAAATGAGCGTGTGTCATGAAGCCACCTGGCACAAATAAAATTTACACCAAGTCAACAAATTAAAACAAAACACTACCACAGTTTTGTAAAAAAAAAAAACGATGACAAAACTGTAAATTTAAACTGAGGGCAAAATCGTAACTTGGCTAGGAGGAAAAAAATAAAATCAATAACAAAACTGTAAATTTAAACGGGACAAAATTGTAATTTGACAGGACCATTTGGTAAGTGTCAGACAGCTGTCTGACACTATTACCCTCCATGGTATTTGTATGTATAGTATAAATGGTATGAAAAAAAATTATTTTGAAATCACGTATTTTTTTAGAAATTAATGGGTATGCCTGATACCTGTGGGTATGTTCGAGATCCAACGGGTATTGAGACACAGTTTTACAATCGGATATGAGTATGATATTACCAATACTCGACCCAAACCCGACCCATTGTCATCCTTATCCACACTTTTGACTTGTGTGGAAACTCTAACCTTGATCTTCTTAGCCGATAATATGAAAGATAATATTATGTATATTTATTTAATATAGTTTTTGTAATTATCTTGTAATTAGGAATGTTTATCATCTTCTAAAAGTGTTTAGGGTTTCTTTGTATTTGATCCCTATATAAAGGGCCCCTTGTATCATTGTTATTCAATCAATAAAAACATTAGAGCATTATTCGAGCTTTTATGGTATCAGAGCTACGGTTCTGATTACCCTTCTCATTCCTTCCTTCCTTTTCCCTTCGATAACCTGCTGCCTTGTTCACCCTCCCTCTTTGTCCTCGTCTGCCCATGTTCACCATGACAAAGAGCACTTCAGAAAATAAAAGCACTGATGATCAGAATCAATCGAACAGTTCTGAAAACAAAACCCTCCACCCTGCGTACTCAGTTACCAACATTCAGACGAAGGTTTGTATTCTTGATGGAACCAAGGTCACCTATACGTCATGGGTGAAGCTTTTCAAACTTCACACCATGGCATATAAGGTTCTTGACCACATTGATGACACACCAGCCCCTGACGAAGCAGATCCGCAATATCCGACTTGGAAAAAATTGGACGCATTGGTTTCTCAATGGATTTACAGCACACTCTCGGACGACCTCCTCACGCGTGTTCTTGACACAGATGCTACGGCTCGCACCACATGGTTGAAATTAGAAAAAAATTTCCTCAGCACCAAGCAAGCTAAGGCCGTTGCCCTCGAATCACGGTTTGTTAATCTCACCCTTGAACAACGCAGCTCCGTCGATGATTACTGTCAGCAGTTAAAAAGCTTAGCTGATCAACTTCAAGACGTTGATCAGCCAGTTACCAAGTCCCGACTCGTCCTTAAATTGGTCCGTGGCGTATCGCCCGAATTTGATACTACATGTCACACCCCGATTTTCCACGTGTCACCGGTGGGCCCGGAGGGGAGTATCGTGACGTGGTTGGCAACATAATAGTCAAACAACACAATATTTAATATGCACAGCGGAAGCAAATTGTAAGATATAAATTCAACCGAATATAATATTGTAATATCAAATATCACAACTGTCGATTGTTTATCCACAGACGGATCGAAAAATAAAATATGAAACAATAGTTCAACAGACTTTTAGGCATCTTAAGCTTGCGAGACTTCTATTGATGCTAAGGAGAAATCCCAGCCAATTACGCTTAGTACCTACATTTAATCTTTTTGGGAAAATACGTCAGTTTACACTGGTAAATACAATCAACTGACTCATTTTGGAAAATGATTGAAAATTGATTTGGATGCACGTGGCATAAACATTTTATTTAACTTGGGAGAATTATTTAAATATATAATCTTGTGAACGAATTACATGTTCCTTATACGTTCAGTAGCCCGGACGTACCGGGTTAAAGATCAATAGACACACCACATTATTCTTTTGTGCACTGACGGGTGTACGCCTACACCCCGCGCTTAAGTCGTGGCCATTTCGTAAAATGATGCCTAGGATATCCGGGACATGGTCATTAACCCCCCAAAGGCTTTTAAGTAAACAAAACTGTTTAAACGGGCCGATCAAATTATTCAATTAACCACCTAACGATGGAAGATTTGACACCCGACCAAGCGGTATTCTATATACCATAACCCAAGCCCGTATAGGGAAAATAAGTTAAAAGTATTTACCTGAGCAATGTAATAATCACAATAAGCAAATTGCAAGTAGCTTTTACTGGTTCTCCTAATCTGGAACGAAGGTTTATAATAACCTATTAGAATCCTAACGGGTCTTTAATTAAGCTAAAGCTTAGACCGGTTAGTTTCAAAGATACGGTTCGTACGCACGATTAAGCGATGACCAGATAGAATGTGTTTTAGACCTGACAAGTATGAAGACTTGTTTAATATGGGTATATTATACACATTCTTAATTTTGAGATAAAATCGATAAGGTTTGACCCGTTTCGGCTAATTTATGTAAACTAGTTACATAAACCGAACGCGTAATAAGCGTAAGGGGTAATAATGAGTGTCATTTATAGGTTTCCTAAGTTAATATGCTCCAAATATGTTGTGACATCAGTAAGATATCATTTATTATGCCCGAAATGAATTTAAATACAAACTATGCCCCGTAGGGGTAGTTTGGTCATTTATAAGGTGATAAAAGAGTTTAAATAATATCCTGAGTTACAGGTCTGATGTAATCAGAAAAGATAATCAATTTGCTAAGTTATATCAGTAGGGTAAAGTATATATGTGAAATTTATCAATTATAACCAAACTATGCACCGTAGGGGCATTTTGGTAATTTCACATAAGCCGAAAAGCTCAAAACGGAAGTCTGAGTTTAACAACTTTTGCTTACTTTTAAAATATTATAATTTACCTCAAATATCAGTAGGTATCACCATTAGTATGTTTAAAATAGTTCTAGTACATACTAGGCGTTAAAAACGCTTAATTAGGCGATTAGAAGCCGTTTCCGGTTTCGATATAGAAATCTGATATTTTTAGTATTCCAGGAGGTTTAAAATAATTTATTTATCATTTAAGATCAGTAGAAAAAGGTTTGGAGTCGATTAGATATGTAAAACTCATTTTATGGCCCGTAAGGGCAAAACCGACAATTACCGGATTAAGCCTACGACTATTAGTTATGCTCAGCCTAAAATTAATTAAAAATCTTCAAAAATCCCAAAATAATATATTACATCAGTGGGTAATAAGTTTGATATAAAAAAGTAGGCTTAACTAGGCTATACGCTAATTACGCCGTTTAATTAACATAAAGCTTTCATTTTACGCTAACGAGCATAACTCTTAATCTACACCTCAAACTGATGTCAAACTTTGGGTACAAGTCTATATATCAGTAATTAAGGTTTCTACTCTTTTACATTTTCAAAAATCACATTTTAAGGTGAAAAGGGCATAATGGTCAACATATGAGCAATTAACGGAATCATGCGTATTAATCGGTTAACTAATGAACCATGGTGTATAATCACAGAGGGTTATACTAGCATGTAACATGGTCCAAATGAAGCACTAAGGTATTTCTAAAACATACCATAACGGGTCAGAACTGAAAGTCAAAGCAAAAGTCAAACTATGTGACTTTCGGTTCCGAACCGGGTCTAAACGGCAAATTGTCGGGTTGAACATGTTTAGTCATGCTCTTACACTAATTACCAAGTTATATTAATGATCAAACAGGTTGTATGTGTTCTACATTGCTAATCATGCATAAATTAGAAACTAAGTATCCTTTTGACTTTTTAATCGCAAGTTTGACCCGACATTTGACCTAGTTAGAGTGGGAATCAGGGGGAACCCTTTTGAGGGTTTATTACCCACATAATTACCAACTTATAACTACTTTTGATTCGAGATTTGACTGAGCCATTATTAATTAATCTCGAAGTCAAACCGTAATTACGACGGTTTGACATTTAGCTAAATATCTGATGTGTGTAAAATGCAACATATAAATTACATCAAATAAGGCATGAAACTAACCCTTTTTAAGTACTAATGTTGGAAAAAGAGTGTTTTTGTCTTCCTTTTGTATTTTCAGGATTAAATGAGCTCAAATTCACAAAAGAAGCAAAAAGACAGCTAAATCTAACATAAATACAAGAAAAGGAACATAAGTGGACTGCCCGACCCCTCAACGGCATCTTCCCAAGCAAAATAGAGAAGACAGAAGACTGAACACGCCCCGTGCTCAGCCAGCACGGGGCCGTGCCCAAGAAGCAGCAGAAAAGACAAACCTATAGAAGCTTCTATTGCCCACCACGGGCCGTGCCCAGTGAACACGGGGGCGTGGCGAAAGTACAGCAGGCGCATTAATTGTAATTGCGAATTACAATTAATGAAGAGAGAGAGTGTCAGAGAGGCACGGGGGCGTGTCCAGCGGACACGGGGCCGTGCCCAGCCTTCTGTTCAGCCTATAAATAGGAGTGCTTGGTTTCATTTCAACTCATCCCTTGGCACACCACCTCTCTCACACTTCATCCACCACCCACCACCACCATAACACCATCATCCACCACCATCATCCATTGTCCATCGTAGAGTGTGTGAGTCGTCTCGGGATCCAAGATTGATCGTAAGAGTTCTTGACAATCACGGCCATGTTTGCCTAAGTCTCTTACATCACTTGGTGAAGACAAAGTGTCTAGTATAATACTTTTTATTTCTAATCTTTTGCACTTTTTATTTGGTTTTGTATTAATGACTTTAATAACTAGTTACTTATGTTGAAGGTGATCTTTCCTTATCGTTTGTCCGTGGTGTCTTGGCATTATTTTACTGTCTATATAAAATAAAAGATTTTCACCATTCATATCTCCACGGTCTATATGGAGGTATGTTGGCTACCTGGTCGGGGGTTAAGGGAACGGTTTGGTAAAGGTCTTGCCATTGTTCAGCGTTTAGAGGTCCTGCAATGGACCTGGGTCAAATTTAGTAGGACCTCCTTCAATGCTTCACGGTATTGGATGGCGGGGGTCCAAACTCTTTGATCCCCTCATAAGTTAACTACTATTAATACTATAACCCGGCTATTTAGGACTGTATCCCTGCTGACTCAGACTACTTAGTCGAGGGTAACGTCACCGCCAAAAGCGGGGCCTACCATAATTTGCATTAATAACTTAATTCATTATCTTCCAATAATCCACCCTTTTAGGATTGTATCCTTGCTGACTCAAACTACTGGGGTGAGGGTAACGTCACCTTCAAAAGAGGGGCCTACTACAATAACTAAGATAATCTCTTAATTATGTGCAAAAGTGCGGAAATAATCAAAGGTTATACTAGATACGAGTCGGAACCAAGTGATTCATCTTGTCTATCTGTTTTTTCTTTTATTTTTATTTTCAGCATTTTAGTTAGTTTTTATTTTTCTTAGTTTAAAACATTTTTCTAATTTTTTTATTTTTGATTAGACGTTGAGGATAAACCGGTACTAAAAGCTCTTGTGTCCTTGGACGACCTCGGTATCTTGCCAACACTATACTACGCTCACGATGAGTGCACTTGCCCATATGTGTGTTTAGTGTTAGTAAAATATCGTGTTTTATAAATTTAAAACTTGGCTAAAAATAAGTGTTAAAGAGGCTTAAAATATACACCTAATAAATATAACACTTCGCACGCATCAAGTTTTTGGCGCCGTTGCCGGGGACACAAGGATTTTAAGAAAGTTAGGAATCAACAGCCTAATCATTTTTTTTATTTTTCTTTTTAATTTTTAGGATTTTCTTAGTTTTTCAGCTTCTGCAGAGCTCAGCACGGGCCGTGCCCAGCATCATCACTGGCAGTTTTTATTTTCTGAGTTACAGAGAGCTGAGCACGGGGCCGTGTCGGTGCAACACGGGGTCGTGTCCAACTCCCAGTAACTGGGATACAGAAAACAATTACTGTACCTCTGACCACGGGCCGTGTTCACTGAACACGGGGCCGTGGTGAACATTCTGACCAACATTCTTTTCTGTTTTTATTGCAGGACTTGGAACCTAGGCGCCACATTTGAACCTCCTACGTAGTGCATGAGCTCCAGTTCTAGTAGAGACATAAAAGAACCCCTAGAAGAACCCGAACGCTTTCTCAGAAAAAGACTTAAAGCTAAAAATCAAGAGAAAGCTTCGGGGGACCCACTTCCAATGGCGGACCAACGTACCCTTATGGATTACCTACGGCCCACCGTAGGCAATCTCGGCGCCGCTATCAATGCACCGGATGTCGAAGCCAACAACTTCAAACTTCGGCCGCATTTGATACAAATGCTCCAAAACTCCGCAACCTTTCATGGGCTTGCGGACGAGGATCCCCATCTACATATTACTAATTTCTTGGAAATATGTGACACTTTTCGAATCAATGGAGCATCAAACGACGCCATTCGCCTTAGGATGTTTCCATTTTCACTAAAAGACCAAGCTAAGGCTTGGCTTAACACCCTCCCAGTTGGCTCGGTAAACACCTGGGATGAACTAGCCCAAAAGTTTCTATATAAGTATTTCCCTCCTGCTAAAACGGCTAAATTAATGACTGAAATTAATACATACTCACAAGAGGATGGGGAATCCTTATATGAAACTTGGGAAAGGTTCAAGGAGCTTCTAAGAAAGTGTCCTCATCACGGTCTAGCGGTATGGCAACAAGTATCCACTTTCTACAATGGGTTGTTGCCACACACAAGACAAACACTTGATTCAAGCTCCGGGGGACTTTTAGGTAATCGTCGCCCAAATGAAATATATAATCAAATTGAGGAAATTGCTCAAACCAATTTTCAATGGCACACTCCCCGAGGTAATAAATCTATTGCCCCGGGCGCCCATAAGGTTGATGAAAGCACCTCTTTACAAGCCCAAATCGAGGCCCTCTCTTCGAAAATCAAAAGGCTAGAAATGACAAAAACGGCCTCGGTTATGGCTTGTGAAGGGTGTGGTGGGTCACATGAAAATTGGAGTTGTATGAAAGAATTAGATGAACAAGCGGAAACGGTAAACTACATTGATAATAGACCTAGGCCGTCGGGTCCTCCAACGAGTACCTACAACCAAGGATGGCGTAACCACCCAAATCTGGGTTGGAGAGATCCCGGCAATAGTAGTAACCAACAAAACCAACGAACTAATTTTCAACAACCACAAAATTTCTCTCAACAACAAGGTGGAAGAGAAAGGCTTGAAGATACCCTATCTCGCCTCATCTCCGACACCGAAAAGAAAAAAACTCGGATCGATTTCAACAATTGGAATCGAATTTTAGAAATCAACAAGCTAGCATTCAAAACGTTGAAAAACAATTAAATCAACTAGCTCAAAATTTCTCCGAGAGACCACAAGGCGCGTTACCAAGTAATACCGAAACCAACCCAAAGGCACAAGTACACCTCATCACGTTGAGAAACCAAACCGTGGGTCCCGAGGATGAGCCCTTACCACCAATTGAAGGAAGTCAGCGCCAAAACACTACTTCACCCACACCTCAACCAGAAAAGGCTACTTCAACAAATCAAGAGGCCACCAAGACTCATCCGATTCCATACCCCGGTAGGTTAAATCGTCAAAAGACCGATGAGCAATTCGCAAAGTTCGAAAGTTTACTAAAACAATTGCATGTTAATATTCCTTTTATTGAGGTCCTAACCCAAATGCCTAAATATGCAAAATTCATGAGGGATTTCCTCACTCACAAAAGGAAAATTGAATCATTGCAATTAGTTAACTTAGGCGAAGAATGTTCAGCTTTAGTACTCAACAAACTTCCACAAAAGAAAATCGACCCCGGGAGCTTCACAATCCCTTGCTCGATTGGGAAGTCCCCCGTCCGTAATGCCTTAGCCGATCTTGGGGCTAGCATCAACCTCAAGCCCACGTCAATGTTCAAGCGACTCGGCCTAGGAACAACAAGCCCTACAAAGATGAGCATACAACTCGCCGACAGGTCCGTCAAATTTCCACAAGGTGTTGCTGAAAATCTGCTAGTCAAGGTTGACAATTTCGTCTTTCCAACTGACTTTGTCATCCTAGACATGGAAGAAGACACGGATGTCCCTCTCATCCTCGGGAGGCCATTTCTAGCCACCGCCCAAGCAGTGGTGGATATGAATGACGGAACTCTAACATTGAAGTTTGGGGATGAGGAAGTAAAATTTGAATGTGGAAAGAAAGTAGAGGAAGAAGATCCGGTCAACTACATGAAGGTCATAGACACAAGCTTGGATGACGCTCTCCGACGGTGTAACATGGGATGCAATACATCCCACTTGGGTAACATATGACCAGGCTTTGGGTCTAGCCAAGGACCCTTATAAACGTGGCGCACCATGGAGGCATTCCACGGAACTATCCTTAGTTTAGTTTAGATTAATTTTCTTGTTTTCTAGTTAGTTTTAATTTTCAGGAATAAAACACACTTGAGATGGCAAAGGATACAAGGGAAACTTGAACCAGCACCCCATGCAGGAAAACAGAACCGTCCGACAATTTTCTCCATTACAGAAGGTTCAACACGGGCCGTGTCCAACCAACACGGCCCCGTGCTGAACCCCCTGCAGAAAAATGCCCAGTTCAGGTAACTGGACACGGGCCGTGTTCACCAGACACGCCCCCGTGTCCAGGCTTCTGTTTCTTTTCTTTAATTTTGTTACTGGCACCTGAACACGGGGCCGTGTCCGGTCCCCACGGGGCCGTGTCCGGTCCCCACGGGGCCGTGTCCAGACTGCCAGTAACATAAATCTTTGCTTTTAACACCATTTTACACATCTAATCAACCTAAAAATTTATTTTTGGGACACATTGAGGACAATGTGTAATTTAAGTGTGGGGGAGATGCTAAAACCTTGAAATTTTGCAAGTCCTAAATATAAGCCTTACACAAAACTCTATTGGAACCGCTAATCACCCCAAATATTTTTTCAAAAATTTCATTTTTTTTTACTTGTCTAGGTTTAACTCGGGAAATTCAAGTTCTCAAAAAGGTTATATTTTTACGAATTTACAACCGATAGCGTCGTGATAAAAAGAACCAACATAAGAAAATTATGAAAAGGCATAGCAAACTTAGTTAAAATTTGATTATATACTTGATCACATAAAAACCCATTCCCACAAAAGTGAGTTTTGAGCCTTTATTGAGCATACAAATTTACATCTTTAGAATAAATGCTCATTTTTCATTTCTTGTGTGAATAGCCGCTTGGTTCTTACGACTCCAGAACTTGCCATGACGATACATTCCCGGTCCTTATCAACTTAAACCCGAGTAAGTAATTGATGGAGGCATTAGGACTAA
>JARYGA010041587.1:0-18606 GCA_030545235.1 Helianthus tuberosus
AGTTTGACACAAATGGTCCCTGCGATCGAATAAACTTGTTTTCAACACCCCAAACCATCCAAAACTTATTTCTAAGTTATGTGAAGGTTATTTAAGGTATGTTAAGCCTATTTCACTATTCCGGAGTGTTTGTCGTGTTAAACTGACTGCGTTTACGCACCAGTTTGCGTATAACTTTCCAGAAAGCGATTTAAAGCTTGAAATCGGAATCGAACCAAATCGTAAAATCATCAAACACAAATATACATATAATAACACCAAAGCACACTGTTTTATTAATATTTAACATTGTTTTACATTGTTCATCGATTATAGAGCACAGTTGTCACACTATGCGTATTTTGCAACCAAACTATTTTTGGGTATCAAAATCGTTTGTTTTGATATCAAACTTGTTTTCAAACTTAGTTAAACATGTTTTAACATGTTTAAGTCATCACTTATAGGATAGTGCTTATATAGGGTCGTAAGATAAGCCGTCTAAACAACCACTTAGACTTTCGAACCCGACCCGTTTGGTCGATCGTTAGGATCCGACCAAACATATAATGTGACCATAGTTGTATAGGGAATAACCTTCCGAGGTTATACCTTATGGTCACTTCGTTTAGTTAGTTGTATGATAGGTAGTTTATATGCCTTAGGAAAATGACCAAAATGCCCTTTTTCGCATAATTTCATTTTAAGCATATGTAACATATGTTTTGACATCTAAACTGATTATATAACACAATTAGATATGTTAAGGCATATAATACTTGTCATAGGACTAGTTAGGCATCTCGAACGCGCTTTCGCGCGAACGACTCGTTAAAGTAGCGTAAGCTACCTTAATGAGTCGTAATGGGTCGTAAGCACTTAGAATAGGTTCCGATTTAGAATGTAGGCTTTGTTAAACCATAATACATGAGTTCCAATACTCATTTGGTTTACGAGACCTCATTCTACCCAATCTTCCGATTTAGGTGTCGATTCGCTAACATAGTATCCGTTACACTAGGAACCGCTTCAACACTTGAACTCTTGGTCTTTTGAGCCTTGTTATACCCTTTGAACCGGGACTATACGCAATCCAAGGCAAGTACATAGTTCCCCTCTTTTACCGTTTCCAAATGTTTTGGGGTGATTCATATGTGTAATCGACTTGTTTTTGAAATGTATGGCATATATGCGTTCACTAAGTGCTTTTATGTGTATTATTCCGATTATGCAAATGAGTTGTTTTATTCTTAAGTGATCTGCCTATCTTCATAGTTAGATTCTTATAGGATATTTGAAGTACAGTCTTAGATCTTCCTATCTTCATAATAAGGTTTTTAAGAAGTACTTTACAACTCGATGGTTGGTTTTGTGTAGATTGTTGGTGATTTAGATAACGAAACTAGATAATACAATAAGCACATGGTGGATACGCCGCTGGTACTTCCTATATATAAGTGTGCTTATTGTATTACCCTTCGTGGCGTTATCCCGAATCACTATTAGGATTTAGGATGTTGTGGTACAATGATACGATGTTACTGGAACCCGATTCCTGTAGTATCTATCTATCTTCATAGTTAGATATATATGGGATGTTTAGAGTACTAATATTGGAGCCCCTGTTTGGATTCATTATATACTTTAATGCGTGTTTACGAGATGGAACAAGTTGACGATTGTGTGTTTATGTGGTAGTTGTGATTTAGATAACGAAACGGGTGTAATAAAATAAGAACATGGTGGATACGCCGCTGGTACTTCCTATATATAAGTGTTCTTATTTTATTATTCTTGTAGCGTTATCTGGATCACTTTAGGATTTTGTGTACCATTGTTTCAGTATTCGATTAACAAAATCCTTGTAGAATCTCCCATATCTTTATATGTTAGATTCTTAGTAGGATATTTAAGGTATTATCATAAATCATTGATTTGATTCATATAGTACTCACACAGGTTTGATTAATTTCAAAGCTGTTATTATAAATCGTTAATTGGTTTTCTAATAACATATTAACATGTTTTTACGATGGTTTAATAGAGATTACAATGTAAGGCATAAAATGACTTAGTAATAATCATATTGCCATATACAAACCTACTTTCTCACGAGTTTTCACAATTAAGATTATGTATTGCAATACTAAATTTTTGCCATTCTTTGGCTTCAAGATTTATTTTTAATTAACAGCTCTCGTAGCTGTTAAAGTATTGCAATACCAAATGTTTTGCCATTTATTTGGCTAATAAAACCTATGTATTCGCCGGCATTTTTATGCTGACCGTTTTTCACATATGTTTCAGGTTATAAACTATTCAACCATGCAACGCATAGGACTGCATTCAGGCCTTAGACTTCTAAAACAAAAGAACAATTTCATGTATTCTTTGTTTGTAAAACGATGTTAATGATATTGAAACAATTTAGTACCGGTAGTTGTGAGCAATTTGTAACGTGACTCCCCGATATTTCCGCCGCGTGTTGTTATATTACGCATTTGGGGTGTTACAGATTGGTATCAGAGCACTGGTTATAGGGAATTAGGTTATTTGCATGCCTTAAACCTAGTCTATAACCTTCCTAGGACCCAAACGAGAGTAGACTTAGGAACTCTTTCCTAAATCCTCATCCTTATTCGTGCCACAACTACTCTATGATTTACGAATCATCTAACCTTTGATGATTTATCCTAAACCTTAGGCTTTATGCCTTGGGGTATTCCTCAAAATGTTTTCTCAAAACATTTTCATTGAAATGTTTTTCAAAATGTTTTCTTAAATACTTTTGTCAAAATATTTCGCAACATGTTTTATCTCAAACGATTTGTATCAAAGGATTTCTCAAATGTTTTCTTCAAACGTTTTTCATCGAAATCTTGGGTTTTAATAATGTGAACACATGCAATCTGGAAGGGTGGATGCCTGTATCCCGAGTTTTCTGTCTAAGGCTAGAGTGTTCGTACAAATCAGCATTTTCGGACCAGTCACTCTTACCTAGGAACTCTTAGGGTGAGTGTCCACTTATAGGCTAAAGCATGTCTTCGTGAAGCATTATAAAAACCTATCCATCTTGACCCTACCGAATGATTTTTAAATGACCTTTGTAACCCTACTCATTCATGTTACCCTCGGTAATGTGTTTGCTCTTCTTGACAATCGAAGCATCCTTCCTTTCCCAATACTATTTCATCATATCACCTTCGATGATATGTTTGATTCGTTACAGTTGAGATGAATCTCATTTCATTTCACGACACTGTGAGATCCTATTTTATCTTCGAAATACTACCTTTGTCTTTTAAAATTTTAAATTTTTACCATTTGGATGAGAATTTTCAAAATTTCAACACAAAGTTTATTTTTAAATTTTAATTTAAAAACATTTTGTCTTAAAAGCAATAAATTTTTAACAGGTAAAGAATTTATAATACAAACCATTAACTCGGTTTGTATTCTCTCATAAAAAAAAAATATTACAAAAGTTTATTTTCAAACAACTCCTGTCTCAAAACAATATCCACAACACCATATATTCTAAGTACAAGAACAAGACCAATGAACAAGAATCTACTAGATCAAAGTTTTCAAAATACAATAATGTTACAAACTCATAACAATTGGATAAATCTAACTTTTTGGTTTTCTCTATAGCTGTACTTTCAAAATGCCTCCTCGACGAGATGCACAACCTCAAACCAATGAAGAAATCGCAGCCCTTGTCACTCAGCAGATGGCTGCTGTGCTTCCGAACATAGTAACCCTGGTTCATCAGATATACAACAACAATAACAATAACAACAACAACGCCCAGTGTAATTTCAAGACCTTCAATTCAGCCAAACCGCTAAAATTTTCTGGGTCTGAAGGAGCAATCGCGCTCTTACAATGGTTCGAAAGTATAGAAAGCACATTCCGCCATGTTCAGTGTCCTAATAAGCGCAAGGTAGATTTCGCTTCGAGTGTCTTTCAAAGGAGAGCACTCACTTGGTGGAATGGTATTATGAGAGACCGAAGTGCCGATGTAGCAATGGAACTGACGTGGGAAGAATTTAAAGATCTTTTAAAGAAGGAATTCTACCAACGAAGTGAAATAAGGGCACTTGAAAACGAGTTCTATTATCTAAAACAGGATAGTGGGGAAAACCATGCCTACACTGACCGATTTGAACAGTTAAGCCTACTCTGCCCCACTATGGTCACACCTTTGGATCGGGCCATTGAGAAATACATCGATGGTTTACCTGACCCTGTCCAAGACATTGTCACTGGCAGCCAACCTACAAAGCTTAGGGAGGCTAAGGAATTAGCCGCTATCTTAACCGACTCACAGGTTAGAAAAGGTAAATTATTTCGACAAGGGGACAAGAAACAAAACACTGAATCTGTTAACGAGAATTCGAAAGGAACAAAGGCCGAATCTTCTAAAAGTTCTAGGAAGCGCAAGGCTTCAAAGAATTATGCAATTCCTACACCTGTTCCACTAAACTCAGTACCCTTCAAGGGATTTTATCATGGAAAGCAGCCTCGGTGCAATCATTGCAATTATCATCATGCATCAAATTCCCCTTATCGCCAGTGTACAATTTGTTGTTTATTTGGACATCTAGCTGTGACCTGTCGTATCCAGAACCGAGCAGCCTCTACTCAGACTCGCCCAAGAGCATGTTTCAATTGTGGTGACTTAAATCATTTCAAGCGAAACTGCCCGAAGCTTGCCAATGCTAATGGACGAGTATTCAACATCAACGAGGCTCAAGCTAATGACCAAGCGCGTATGATCATTTGAACCTCTAAATTTCCTGTTCATTTTCAAGAACAATGTACATATTTTAACTATGTTTGTAATGACAATATAAATTTCAAGAAGTTTATCTTTATCTTTGTTATTCAATTTTCAATTTCAAACTCTAATGTGGTTGCACTATGTGTGATTTCAAATTTCATGCTGATTTTGAGGATTCCGTTCTTTAAGAACTAAATCTTATAGTATTAGCATAATATAAATTGCACTCCGGTGCATTCGTACGAACGTGGAACACGATCGATACGAGTACTATGAACAAGTTAATACTGTTTTATGATCATAACAGTACATACATGATTTATTTATCTAATATGTATAGTACATGGTTGTAAATACAAATTGCTTCATATGTTGATATAACATACTTAATACATTTTTACTTAGTATGTTAACTTAGCGTACCTAGCACATGATTTGAGAACATTTTCTTGATATGTTTACATTATGATGATAATGTATGATTAGTATATGTTGCATTCAACCTGTTTGGTTAATAATGAAACATATAGAACACCTACTACTAAAATTTGTTGTATGCAAAATAAGTAGTATTGTCATTGCTAGTATGAAATACGATTCGATTTGGCAGATATTATGTTGTGACGATGTTTATTTGATTTCGACGATAGTTCGACCTTATTATTTGTTACCCTCGCTTAACAAGAGTAGCTTTGTGGACCATGCGAAGAAACAAGTAATTATGGGTGCACACTTAATTATGAGTGTAACATCCCACGTTTTCATAACTTTCCATATTTAGAAACCATCGTTCATATTTCTATTTTTGGAAACTTTGTATCCTTGTATTAGTCGTTTCGTTATAATCATCGAAAAACCTTTATCTTTAATCTAATTCGTTATAAAAATGATTATTTATCTAATCCTATTTTATTTAATTAATTAAATTAATTAAATTTTACAATGTAAAAAGTTTATTTTTATAATAAATCTAAGTTAGTCTCGTTAGCTGGTAAAGTTAGTAAACTAACCTAGTTAGCTTTGTTGTTAAGTTAGTTCTTTTAAGAAAAAAAAATGTCATGACCTAACCAAGTTAATTAAACCTCAGGGGTTGAATGTGCAAATTCAGAAACTATTAAATCAGTTAAACAAAATAAAAAGGACTTAACCCTAGCCGCTACGTACATCACCTTCTCTCCCAACCTCTCCAGATTTCCGGTCACTGGAGCCGGATTCCGACCGGATCTCCTGCGACCATCTCCGACCATCACAGACACCCAAACAGCCCCTTCTTCTCTGGTGGGTGCCAACAACCCATCCCCCTCTGCTCCCTCGTGAGGCTCCTGGTCGGCAGTGACTGGAGCGGTCAATCGACGGTGACGACTCCTTTCCTTCGATGGCAACAACCACTCGACACACCTCCTATCTCAGTTTAACGACGACGAGAAGAGAGAGAGAGAGAGAGGGAGAGAGAGAGCGATGGCAGAGGCAGCACCGCCGTAGGCGACGACGACCTGGTTCCGGCGGCCTGGTTCGAGCTCCGGTCAACGTCAGTTCAGTGCGGTCAAAGTTCGGGTAAGGGTTTCGTGTATTATTCGGTTTAGTTCTTGTTTAATTCGAGATGGGTTATGTTTTGGCTTTACTTTCAGATTTGTTTCAACCAGGCTCTGTTTCGGGTTCGGTCTTGATTCCAGTGGAACCGACGATGGCGACCATGGAGGTGGTTGTTAGTTGGTCAGTCCCGGGTGTGTCGGGCTATTCGTGGTGTCTTGGGTCGACTCGGGTATCACGGTCAACACTTGTCAAACTCGATGTCCGGTTCCGTGTCGGGTCAAACCTAGTCAAACAGTCAACATTGGGTCAAACTTGGTCAAAACTGGTCCACTGTCGTTTCGAGATTTGGTATGCACTTAAACGACGCAAACTTTTATTATTGTTGTTTATAAACTTGAGTTACTCGAATTTGTTCTCTAGTCGTGTTTTGAAACTTGTATAAATACACTTGTTTCCGTTATGAAACTCGTATAAATATATAATGTTTTGTTACTTGTTGAATTTTGACAAATAAATCGACAACTTGAGTTGTTGGGATTGTCCAAAAACAGAGGAAACTCTGCCCGTTTTTCGTAAAATTCCGTAAAACGAAACGAATAAATTTTATAAAACGAAACCTATCTAAATCAATTAAGTTTTATAAAATGGATATAAATATATACTTATTTTTATTTGTTTGACAACACTTCAACTATATTTTTGAAAGAATTAATTTAGAAATATTACTTAAACTATATAAAATACATATAAATATATATTTTTATATATATTTACATTTATATCAACTAGATATACTTTAGTATCCACTTCAAATCCACCATCGTAATTTCGTTTACTCATGCGCCATCGTTTGCCCATATAGGGTGACCTCGGCGTTCCATCCTCCTAATCTCCTCAACTCGTCCTACTTGGATAATCGGAAGACTTAGCAATTTTGTGAGTATACTTGAACCCCTTTTTCGTTTACCACTTTTGGGGTGTAACATGTTTACTTATCAAAACTTACACCTGAACTTTATGCTTAAACACATGAACATTCCTATAACATGCTTGTATACGTGATTGCTTGATACTTTAAACTTGGGTTGAGGACATTATGTGTTAAACTTATCATTAATTTCGTACGAGCCTAACCATGACATATGTAGCGCTATAGGATTAACGACCCGCCCGTAGACTTGTGGTTATGTCATGAGCATCTTCCGTTTCATTATTGGTTTGATATGTTTGACACATGCCAAATTTATTGTTTATCTTGAATCACATGCTTGCTATGAGGAATTGTTTAAAACTTATCTTTGGTTATGTACGTACCAAACTTGTATACTCGCCTTTGCTTTTGCATTGAATTGTATTTTAAACATGTTACAGGTTGATGATGAAGATGCTATGAAAAGAAGTAGTGTTGATGCCTAGATACACATATAGACGTTTAGGTTTAATATGTTGTATCAATTTTGAGTAAGTTGTCATGTATTTCCTTTGAACTTGTTGTATTTGAATTTCTTGTAATGTTGACAATTTACTCTAATGAAATGAAATCAATTTATTAAATATTGTCACAAATAGCGTTATGATGTCTCTAGCAATCTTCACACTTCGTCTCATCCCGATGTTTCCGCCATTGGTTGGGGTGTGACAGATTGGTATCAGAGCCATAACTATAGGGAATTAGGAAAAGTAGGAATGCTTTTACCTAGTCTATAGTTTTAGAGCCTTATTCGTATGTTTTGCTTGAACTACTACATGATACTTTATTTGTTTCTTATTCATGCTCTTTTAAACATGTATATCACTTGTGGGTAATGTTCGACATGTTATTCTTATGCATTAATGCTTGTCTTATTATGTGTTAATACTTGTTTCGTTGTTCGATCCTTTAAGTATTATTCTTGACCTATTTCTCTATGCGTTAATACTTGATTTATCATTTCATTATTTATGTACCAATCTTGATATGCCCTCTTACGTGTTTATACTTGTTTGCGTATTCCTTTGACATACACTTCCCTCATGCATTTTACTCGATATTTCTAAATCCGAAAACACTCATAATACACAAACGAGACGACTTCACCAAAATAGGCGTAAAACCCACAATTTGGTGAACAACTCTCAATCCATCTACTTTTCCTTCTACATGGAATTCAACATCAAGTTAGGAGTGAAATCCTCACCTCGATGGAGAAATTCAAATTTCAAATTCTAGTGAACCCTCGTCAAGTGTTGAGATTAAAATTTGACCCAACGAGTACCAACCACACTTAGGATACTAAATCGCCAAGTTAGGGGTGAAACCCGCACCTTGTCGACTAGTTCCACTCCTTGATTTTTCTTCATAAATCCCGCCAAGTCTCGAAATTTCGATTGATTTGGGACATGTAGTAACCGGAAGGGTAAATACCGTTAACCAACTTGTCGGCGAGAGTATTTCACCTATTAGGCCAAAGCATGGTCCGCAAATTCGAAAGATCTTTCGACCACTTTGGTTAGTCAATGTTCCGTTTGGAACCATCCAAGTTTTATTCGAGCTTACGCTTTATTATTTTCGATCTTTTGACAAATTTGAATAATTTTTCGAGATTTCATTTTGCGCACACATCATACTCTTACTTTTCATACGATTATATATTATTAGCATGCATGATTTCACATAATTTTAATTACACTTTTGTAACGAGCAGAGACATATCATCGAGATAGGAGTGATTTCCTTACCTTGACGATTAACCCCGCTTCTTTTCCCATCTTACAACGACCTCACCAACGGATTAGGGGTGATTCCCTTACCTAAGTGATCGTTACCAACGCTTTCTTTTAATAGGCTATATTATGTAAACACGATCATGTTTATACCTAAATCATTTATCATGTATTTCAAAATGCTTCATTTATTTAAACGAACCTCTTATTCTATAATCTATTTTCACATCACTCGCATACACAAAAATTTTAAATGTTACCATAAACGCGTGTTCCTCGATTTTCAAAATTTCACGAAATACTACTTGTCAGCCTAGTCGGTCTAATAAATCCGTTGCCCACAAATTCACCAATCAACGTAAATATTGAAACACGCTCCTCTCACACAATTAAACTAGAGATTTTTATTCTCAATTGAGAATCAAATCAACTTTTTCGCACACACATATAAAATATTACCAATATTATTCAATCATTTACTAAAATTCCTTTTTAAAACCAATGAAATATTTTTCAACAATCACTAAGTTCATGTACCAAATTCCTTTTTCTAAGGAATCAACTTTTTCACAAGAAGCCGTAAGTTTCAAAATTTTCTAACACAAAGTTACTTAAAATGATGCAAACTTATTAATCTCTAGAACTTTTTCAAAACCTCACTCGATACGTCAATTAAATTCAAAACACGTGGGCAAGGAAACTTCATAAGAACCGACAAATTTTCAACTCATGTAAACTCTTTTAAAACCGCAGTAGCATTTCCATTCCTTTACAAAGTACTTTCCACATAACCAATAGACGTTTTATACTCCCTTTACATTCACAAACTAGAGTCTATATTTCGTGACAATCCAATCTATTTGAACTTCACGTTTTGCGCAAACAACTATATACGCATATCATTTTACACGTTTTAATTGATATCTCACAACAATCTCGCATGTGTCACCTGTTTTCTTTTCCTTTCATACTCAAAACTTCTTAATCTTTTCGTGTTTGAACTAGTGTATTTCGATTTATACTATCAACAAAATCATTATTCCTTGCATCCATACTTATACATTCTATGCCTTCACTTATGTTCACACTTACGCATTTTGTTATACTCATGATTCAAATTCATACATTTTACGTTCATACATACACTCACAATTATACATTTACGTTGTACTTACATTCATGTTTATACTACACTCATATTCATGATTCAGACATTTTATGTTTTCATTTACACTTGTACAACTTTGTTTACACATATATTCATACACATATATTTTATTCATACTTAAACCTTCATGTTTTACACCTATATTGTGACACCTGTGTCACTTCAACCATCAAACAAATGCCAAATCAATGAAATATTGTATTTCATACTTGGGATTTGTAAAAATATGTGTATCGTTTGCACATATCATTTCTTGTTCGATTTCAAGCTTTAAATCGCTTTCTGGAGGGTTATACGCGCTCTGATGTGTAGATATAACCAGTTTAATGCAACGAACACTCCGGAATAGTGAAATAGGCTTAACATACCTTAAATAACCTTTACATAACTTAGATATAAGTTTTGGAAGGTTTGGTGTGGTGAAATCAAAGTTTATTCGCTTACAGGGACTAAAGTTGACAAACTGCGAAAGTATGCCAATTTAAACTGTAACAGACATTCCGGAACATGACCATAAGTTAAACATACCATAAATATCCTTTACATAGCTTAGAAATAGGCTTTGAGGTGTTCGGTATGCTAAAATAAACTTTTGTGTCATTCAGGGACTAAAAGTGTCAAAAAGTGCACAAGTTTGCATTTTCGCGCATAACTTACGTTCTGAATACATCCGGACATCCAAAAATTTATGTAAGCACTAAAATATTTTATTTTAGTGTTTGGCATAAGAAAAATCCATTCGTTTCGTCATTTGGATCGTTTTTCGCGCTTATGCGCATTCCGTCGTAATTAAGCGAACATCGCGTTCGTACGGCCAAACGAACCAACCTCCGGCATATTTTTGAGCATGTTTCATGTCCACAATGTTTAGGCATCATTTTAGGGCCTTAAAGTTGGCTTTACGGGCCTTAGAAGTGTCGAAAATGGCTTAAAACATCAACAGGGACTGAAACTGTAATTCTGCAAACATGTTGCTGATCTGTGCAGGCCAGGCGGCCCGCCTCAGTTTCTTAACATTCCCACGTGGGCCGCGTCCGACTCTCTGATCAGATAATATCGAACAGTCAGCAGATTCCAGCTGTTTGATCCTCACCCACACATTCTCCACTGCACATTCAGCTCATTTAGACCCATTTTTGGTCACCATGAGTTTCCGACAAGTGTACGCATGGGATTCGAGCACGGTTTCCATGAAACGATCCTAACGGTTCGGGTATTCCTATAAATACCCATCCACCCCAACCTCATTTCTCACAAGAATCTGGATTTGAGAGCTCTAAGTTGAAACCATTGTTTCATACCTGAGTTCTTGGATCGAGATTAGCATTCGGGGACCCTTCGTAAGTATTCTTTCGTTCTTTTATTGCTTTTCGAGTCTTTCGAGTCTGAAAGTCAAACTTTGTTTGACTTTCTGCGTTGACCAGTTATGGTTAATGCGAAGTTCGTTAGAACTTCGCAACGTGAGTGTAATCACGTTGGTTATAGTCCCTTGGGACTATGCCTACTGATTACCACGTTGTCTAGGGTCGTAGGGTAAGCGATCTGATAAATCGCTTATACCTCGAACCCGACCCAGTTTGGTCGATCATTAGGATCCGACCAAATACATTAGGTGACCATAGTGTATAGGGAATAACCTTCCGAGGTTATACCTTATGGTCATATCGTTTGAGTAGTTGTATGATAGGTAGTTTATATGCCTTAGGTAAATTACCAGAATACCCTTTTCATGTATAATTGGTAATTAAGCATATGTAACCTAAACTTTTGTCACATAACTGATTATGTAACATGTTTAGGCATATAATACTTGTCATAGGACTAGTTAGGCGGTCTGAACGCGTTTCACGCGAACGACGCGTTAAAGTAGCATAAGCTACCTAAACGGGTCGTAATGGGTTGTAAACACTTAGGTTAAGTTTCATTTAGTATGTAGGCTTTGTTAAACCATATGACACGAGTCTCAATACTCGTTTGGTTTACAAACCCTCATTCTATCCGATCCTCCGATATAGGTCCGGTTTATTAACATAGTTACCTATATTAGGTGCCGTTTGATATCCGCGATCTCTAACATTACTTGGTGGTTATCTTTAGACATCTGAGCAATCTCAAGTGAGTACATAGACCCCTCTTTTACTGTTTTCCAAACTGTTTTGGGGTGGAACACATGTGCCTACTTGTTACTTTCATGCTTTCCTGTTTTCACATCATATACCTGCTATATTCGTTAGTACATTATAGTACATGATTTTATTACATCTTATGCTAGGTGTGCCCATTGTGTGCATTACTTAGTACATCGTTTTACATTACTTGCTACGTATGTCTATTGTTGTATACGTAGTACAGGTCACATGCTACGTATGTCTATTGTTGTATACGTAGTACAGGTCACATGCTACGTATGTCTATTGTTGTATACGTAGTACAGGTCACATGCTACGTATGTCTATTGTTGTATACGTAGTACAGGTCACATGCTATGTATGTCTATTATTGTATACGTAGTACAGCTCACATGTTAAGTATGTCTATTGTTGCATACTTAGTACATTTGTTATTCATCACATGCTTACATTTTGGATACATATTACATGATTTACATCAGACATGAACATTTTACTTTGGTAGTTTGGTTTGAGTAAGTGATTAAGTAACGAGGCGTGTGTAATATGATACAAGCATGGTGGATACGCCGCTGGTACTTCCTATATATAAGTGTTGGTATGGTATTACATGTCGTAGCGTTATTTGAATCATTTCAGTTTGAGACATATAACATTTTATACAAATAACATACTTTTCACAAGACATTGATTTATAAACAACTTATCTTTTACAAACACATTTTACATGGTTATTCATTTAACCTTACATTTATTTATACATATCATCTGATCTTATCGTTTTTCAAATGATTTACAAAACAAAGCAAATTACAAGTTTCATGACTAAACATTTTCTCAAACATAAGTCATGAAACCTATTTTCACAAAACCTATGTATCTCACTGGCATTTTTATGCTGACGTACCTATTTTCACATGTGTTTTCAGGAGCTGTTGCATAAGATGATCAAGATACACATAGGCAGACTTGGGCTTTAGTGACAATAAAAGATGCAAGACTAGTTAATTATGTTGTATTTCTTTGTTTGTTAAGACATTGTAACACTTTTAATCAATAAAACGAAACTTCAATTACCATGGATTTGAAACAATCTTTTCTGTCACACCCCGACCACGTAGAACATACAAAACGTGGCGGAAATGTCAGGGAGTGTTGTAACAGAGGGTTGCGATCATACCAGCACTAATGCACCGGATCCCATCAGAACTCCGCAGTTAAGCGTGCTTGGGCGAGAGTAGTACTAGGATGGGTGACCCCCTGGGAAGTCCTCGTGTTGCAACCCCCTTTTTAATACGCCGCTGGTACTTCCTATATATAAGTGTTTGTATGGTATTACATGTCACAGCGTTATTTGAATCATTTCAGTTTGAGACATATAACATTTTATACAAATAACATACTTTTCACAAGACATTGATTTATAAACAACTTATCTTTTACAAACACATTTTACATGGTTATTCATTTAACCTTACATTTATTTATACATATCATCTGATCTTATCGTTTTTCAAATGATTTACAAAACAAAGCAAATTACAAGTTTCATGACTAAACATTTTCTCAAACATAAGTCATGAAACCTATTTTCACAAAACCTATGTATCTCACAGGCATTTTTATGCTGACGTACCTATTTTCACATGTGTTTTCAGGAGCTGTTGCATAAGATGATCAAGATACACATAGGCAGACTTGGGCTTTAGTGACAATAAAAGATGCAAGACTAGTTAATTATGTTGCATTTCTTTGTTTGTTAAGACATTGTAACACTTTTAATCAATAAAACGAAACTTCAATTGCCATGGATTTGAAACAATTAATTCTGTTACAACACTCCCCGACATTTCCGCCACGTTTTGTATGTTCTACGTGGTCGGGGTGTGACAGAAAAGATGGTATCAGAGCCAATGGTTATAGGGAATTAGGTTATTAGTAATGCTTTGACCGAGTCTATAACCTTCTTAGGACCCTAACGCGAGTTTACTTGCGTTTAGTCATAAAACAATACCGTCACCTATCCTTAGGCGACGACCACAACAAGAACATAAATTTCAAAACCGCTTTGAAAACTAATCATCTGTTCTAGGATGATTTATTACAAGGTTTTGAACCCCTTTGAGTTTTCAAATTCTCGTCAAGGTTTTGGGTTTTAAATAATGTGAACACGTGCAAACTGGAAGGGTGAATGCCTGTATTCTGGGTTTTCTGTCTAGGCAAGCACTTCGTATACATCTCATCAGACGCGAGACCAGTTGTGCTTACCTGGGAATTCTTGGGATGAGTGTTCACTTATAGGCGAGCATATCTTCGCGATACATTATATTGACCCATTTACTTTGATTAGTCACCATCTCATTTGTTTGCCTTTGGTAACAAACAAATGGTCACAATCTTCATGTGTTGTTATTCTCTTTTGATTATCGTTTGCTTGTTTCCTTCTATGTCTTCCATTTTCTTCATTTTGCCTCTTCATCGCAACAAGACTCGAGTGTCCGGACCAGGTGCTATAATTGCCCAACAAATAGGCGTCGTACTCCAGAAGACCGTTGATTTAGCTGTTACCATGACTCGTCTCAAGGATGAAGCCGTATAAGGGAACTGCTCCTTGGCGCAATCAATGCAACTGACATCATCTGAATCAAATACCCTGTTACAAATGTACCCACGATGGACGATGGAGACATTTGGTTAACATGTGTCGCTTTGCTGTTCAAAGCAAAGCAGTTGCAAACCCTGTTGTTGCTTAACCTTCAAGTTCTGCTTCATATGTCGCCTTGGCGTATCTAGCGCCTCAACCTCTTGAACTTTCTACCTTGTGTATCGACTTAAGCACGCCTAGTCCAAGGTGTCGAAGCATCTCTCGTTACACAAATCCCAAAATCCATGAAGAATCTTTCTATCCTCATAATCAGATCCTTGTGGATGAATATCACTCAAATCGGAGCCCTTAATTGAAATATCCGTATGCCTTAATACGTACATTACGATTCAATAAGGACAAAGCCGAATTCTTATTAAGATCTTTCTATCTTCATAGTTAGATTCTTGTTAATGTTTAAAGTGCCGAATGAAATCCATGAAATGGATTCCTAGTGTGCTTTAAATGCATGTACGTAATTAACAAAACAAAACTTACAAATTAAAAATCTAGATAATCAATTTTGTGATTTGGTGACTATGTGTTTATGCATCTTGTTTTTCCTTTTAAGCATTTTGTGTTTTTGTATACTCTGGATATTCGCTATCCAAATCCTCGTAGAATCTTCCATATCTTCGTATAAGGAATTCATAGTAGGATATTCAAAAAGGTACTATCTTAAATCCTTAATGGACTTCTACGTTGTAGTTAAATCCCTTGGATTATAAAGTACTATTCCAAAGTTTAAGGACAACATGTGTTGGTAAAGTTAAATACATCCTACGTCGATGTAGTTAAATTTTCCCCGTAGGTAGTTTAGTTAAAGAGATCCTACGTCGATCTAAATTAAATAGATTGGTCCGACAATCTAGTTAAATACATCCTACGTCGATGTAGTTAAATTTTCCACGTAGGTAGTTTAGTTAAAGAGATCCTACGTCAATCTAAGTTAAATAGATTGGTTCGACAATCTAGTTAAATATATCATGTGTTTATGTAGTTAAATAGGCCCTCGGGTGGTCTAAATCAAGAGATTGTTCGTTAATCTAATCCTTTGGTGACCTAGTTAAAGAGACTCTATTGCAGTCAAGTTAATTCACCACAGGATTTATTCGTTTGATTTTTCCCCATACGCATTATGAAATGAACTGTGCGGACTGTGCAAGGAACTACGTAATTATGGAGGCCTACATAATTATGGAATTCAGTGCATAGAAACCACAGGAAGTTTTGTCATGTGTTAAGACCAACAGTGGCAAGAGTAATGATACGGGAGAAGTCTTGGACTTTGACCAATGTCATTTATTCTCACACTACCCAATTCTGATCTCAATCACACACACAGTTTCCTATGATAAGTCTTCATAAGAAACGTTCTTCTGTCCGTAGTTCAAAACTCCATGTTTTGTTACTACAAGAACTTCACTTTGAGGGTTGACATTTTCACTAAGAATCCTAACATGGCCCAGAGTTCTACTTAGGGTTCAAGGGGTTCATTCAAAGCAAAAACATCACCGTCGTCCCCACAAGTTTCTCCTAAAATTAAATTTCGGGACGAAATTTCTTAAAGTAGGGGAGACTGTGACACCTGTGTCACTTCAACCATCAAACAAATGCCAAATAAATGAAATATTGTATTTCATACTTGGGATTTGTAAAAATATGTGTATCGTTTGCACATATCATTTCTTGTTCGATTTCAAGCTTTAAATCGCTTTCTGGAGGGTTATACGCGCTCTGATGTGTAGATATAACCAGTTTAATGCAAAGAACACTCCGGAATAGTGAAATAGGCTTAACATACCTTAAATAACCTTTACATAACTTAGATATAAGTTTTGGAAGGTTTGGTGTGGTGAAATCAAAGTTTATTCGCTTACAGGGACTAAAGTTGACAAACTGCGAAAGTATGCCAATTTAAACTGTAACAGATATTCCGGAACATGAACATAAGTTAAACATACCATAAATATCCTTTACATAGCTTAGAAATAGGCTTTGAGGTGTTCGGTATGCTAAAATAAACTTTTGTGTCATTCAGGGACTAAAAGTGTCAAAAAGTGCACAAGTTTGCATTTTCGAGCATAACTTACGTTCTGAATACATCCGGACATCCAAAAATTTATGTAAGCACTAAAATATTTTATTTTAGTGTTTGGCATAAGAAAAATCCATTCGTTTCGTCATTTGGATCGTTTTTCGCGCTTATGCGCATTCCGTCGTAATTAAGCGAACATCGCGTTCGTACGGCCAAACGAACCAACCTCCGGCATATTTTTGAGCATGTTTCATGTCCACAATGTTTAGGCATCATTTTAGGGCCTTAAAGTTGGCTTTACGGGCCTTAGAAGTGTCGAAAATGGCTTAAAACATCAACAGGGACTGAAACTGTAATTCTGCAAACATGTTGCTGATCTGTGCAGGCCAGGCGGCCCGCCTCAGTTTCTTAACATTCCCACGTGGGCCGCGTCCGACTCTCTGATCAGATAATATCGAACAGTCAGCAGATTCCAGCTGTTTGATCCTCACCCACACATTCTCCACTGCACATTCAGCTCATTTAGACCCATTTTTGGTCACCATGAGTTTCCGACAAGTGTACGCATGGGATTCGAGCACGGTTTCCATGAAACGATCCTAACGGTTCGGGTATTCCTATAAATACCCATCCACCCCAACCTCATTTCTCACAAGAATCTGGATTTGAGAGCTCTAAGTTGAAACCATTGTTTCATACCTGAGTTCTTGGATCGAGATTAGCATTCGGGGACCCTTCGTAAGTATTCTTTCGTTCTTTTATTGCTTTTCGAGTCTTTCGAGTCTGAAAGTCAAACTTTGTTTGACTTTCTGCGTTGACCAGTTATGGTCAATGCGAAGTTCGTTAGAACTTCGCAACGTGAGTGTAATCACGTTGGTTATAGTCCCTTGGGACTATGCCTACTGATTACCACGTTGTCTAGGGTCGTAGGGTAAGCGATCTGATAAATCGCTTATACCTCGAACCCGACCCAGTTTGGTCGATCATTAGGATCCGACCAAATACATTAGGTGACCATAGTGTATAGGGAATAACCTTCCGAGGTTATACCTTATGGTCACATCGTTTGAGTAGTTGTATGATAGGTAGTTTATATGCCTTAGGTAAATTACCAGAATACCCTTTTCATGTATAATTGGTAATTAAGCATATGTAACCTAAAATTTTGTCACATAACTGATTATGTAACATGTTTAGGCATATAATACTTGTCATAGGACTAGTTAGGCGGTCTGAACGCGTTTCACGCGAACGACGCGTTAAAGTAGCATAAGCTACCTAAACGGGTCGTAATGGGTTGTAAACACTTAGGTTAAGTTTCATTTAGTGTGTAGGCTTTGTTAAACCATATGACACGAGTCTCAATACTCGTTTGGTTTACAAACCCTCATTCTATCCGATCCTCCGATATAGGTCCGGTTTATTAACATAGTTACCTATATTAGGTGCCGTTTGATATCCGCGATCTCTAGCATTACTTGGTGGTTATCTTTAGACATCTGAGCAATCTCAAGTGAGTACATAGACCCCTCTTTTACTGTTTTCCAAACTGTTTTGGGGTGGAACACATGTGCCTACTTGTTACTTTCATGCTTTCCTGTTTTCACATCATATACCTGCTATATT
>JARYGA010041588.1:0-15565 GCA_030545235.1 Helianthus tuberosus
TTTCTTATGTGTGTGTAAATAAGGTGTAAAGTGATGGAAAAATGCTAGTAAACTTAATGTGATTAAGTGTTATAATTTCCACCAATTACATCCACTTGCAAAATGTGAAAATATCTAGATATTAATCAACTTGGTTAATCATGTGGGACCCACCTTATTTACGAAAATTACATGGAGGGGTTTCATGTTTTGCTTCTTGTTTTACTAATAAAAGTGTTAGAATTTATTAGCAAAAGTTAGAAAGTTTAGATGTTTAGGGATTTCCAAATGTTTTCAAGATGTTAGGTGATCATTACTAGTTTAAAATGATCCAGATAATGTTAGATGGTTACTAAAAAAAAGATCCGATATCGTTCGGATAATCGTTACGCTTTGTTTCCGTTTGTCGTTATTTGAACGCTAAGCTTGTGTAAATTGTGTGAATTGATGTGATTATGGTTCGGATGATACCCGAATGTATCCTCTCATGAATTCTATGTTAAATAATATTTTTACATGTCGTAAAAATATTACAAAACTGATTTCTGCAGAATTTCTGCGGAAAAGTGTAGAAATCGTCGCTTTTAGTGCTTTTCGGCAGTTTTCGGTGCTACCGGACATTGGTAGTATATTAACCGAACTCTTGTATTCCCATATAGGGTTTAACATATAATTGATATTGGACTCTCATCCGAGTCCTAAAGATGTCATTTTAGATGTTTTCTGCGGATCCGGAGTTTTCGTCAGCACTCTAGTTCACTAGGCACTACTCTAGTTGTTTCGGTGAATTGTTTGCACTATTTCAAATGTACCCAATAAAATGAATCATGTGCATCATAATTGAATATTCCATAAGTATTCTAAGATGTATATTATGTAATACGCAGTTCGAGTGTTCGAAATGCATAAAAATGTAGCTAAAATGAGTACTTTAAGTGTAAGAAAGTTACCGAAAAGTGGCAGTTGTCACATTCTCCCCCTGTTATTGAGAATTTCGTCCCGAAATTCAAGCTGAGTCATCCTTTGCAGGATTGTTCTAAAAAAGGTGAGGATATTTGACTTTGATTTGGTCTTCACGTTCCCAAGTATATTGGGGTCCGTGTCGAGAGTTCCAACGAATTTTTACTAATATGTGACGACTCCTTTGTATTTTCTGGACCTTCCGGTCCATGACCTTAATAGGTGCTTTGTGAATTGGAGTTTGTCATCAATATGAATCTCATCCTCCGAGATGATAACCGTTTCTTGTGTTGGACTCTTCTCAAGATTCGACACATGAAATGTGTGGTGTACTCTACTTAGTTCTTCTGGTAACTTCAGCTTGTAGGCAACGGTGCCAATCTTTTCTAAGATTTCAAATGGTCCAATGTAACGTGGGTTAAGCTTTCCACGTTCACTGAACCTCGCTACGCCTTTCCAAGGCGAGACTTTCAACAAGACTTTGTCTCCAACCTCGAAAGATAATGGTTTTCGTCTTTTATCTGCGTAGCACTTTTGTCGATCGCGAGCCGTCTTGATACGGTCTCGGGTCTGAAAAATTTTATCCGTAGTCTCTTGGACTAGTTTCGGACCAATTAATTAACTATCGCCTGTTTCCGCCCAACATAGCGGAGAGCGACACTTTCGACCATAAAGAGCTTCAAACGGTGCAGCTTGTATAGTAGTATTGTAGCTGTTATTGTAGGAAAACTCAACTAAAGGTAGATGAGTATCCCAATTGCCGCCTAAATCCATAACACATGCGCGAAACATATATTCGAGTGTTTGGATTGTCCGTTCACTCTGGCCGTCAGTTTATGGATGAAAGGCCGTACTTGGATTCAAATGAGATCCAAAGGCCTGTTGAAATGATTTCCAAATTCTAGAAATAAAACGACCGTCTCGGTCTGAAATGATTGAAATAGGCACTCCATGACGAGCCACTATTTCTTTGAGATAGAGTTCTGCTAGTTTCTCAGTATTATCCTTCTACCAAATCGGTAAGAAGTGCGTGGACTTTGTTAGTCTATCGATGATTACACATATCATGTAGTGACCTCTTGAGGTCCTGAGTAACTTCGTAATGAAGTACATCGATATTTGTTCCCATTACCAAACGGGAATCTCGGGTTGTTGTAACAAGTCCGAGGGATTTTGCTACTCGACTTTTACTTTCGCGCAAGTCAAGCATTCTCCGATATAAGTCGCGATATCACTTTTGAGGTTAGGCCACCAGTAGTATTCTTTCGCTACTTAGGCCTATGTGCTTCCTCAAAATATCATCTCGAAGGCCGCCAAAGAATAGAACCCAATTTCGACTCATAATGTATAAAGTTCCATCTTCTTTACACTAATTGTTCCTTCATGCCTCGAAGTGTTTCTGCTTGAATATGCTCTTCCTTGAGTGCTTGTGAATCATCTTCTCTAATGCTTGAACTCTCAGTGTTCTAACTCGCTCCTTGCGGCTCAAGGCATCTGCTACAACGTTTGCCTTGCCCGGATGGTACTTTATTTCACAATCATAGTCGTTCAACAATTCAACAAACATCGTTGACGTATATTTAATTCTTTTTGGTTGAATATGTGTTGAAGACTTTTATGATCCGTGAAAATAATGCATTGAGTACCATATAAATAATGTCGCCCTAATTTTTTTTTTTAAAGCGAATACCACCACGCCTAACTCAAGGTCGAGAGTGGTATAGTTCTTCTCGTGAACTTTTTAAATGGGCGCGACGTGTACACAATAACTTTTTCACGTTGCACAAGTACGCAACCCAATCCTTGATGCGAAGCATCATAGTCTACAACAGAGTCATCGGTATCGTCGGATAATGATAAGATTGTAAAATGCTATGCACCAATCTTAAGAATAAGTTGTAAGGCTATATCTTGTTTTTCGATTTGGGGCGAATTTATTTTCTTTAACAACTCTAAAATGGTTCTCAAATGTTGCTCATGTTCATCAGTCGATCGAGAGTATATCAAAATGTCGTCAATAAACACTATGACGAATTTGTCGAGATACGGCTTGCACATACGATTCATTAAATCCATGAAGACCGCTGGTGCATTTGTTAAACCAAAAGGCATAACGAGAAACTCGTAATGACCGTAACGAGTCTTAAAAGCCGTTTTCGGTATGCTTTCCTCTTGAATTCGTAACTGATGATACTCCGATCGTAAGTCTATCTTAGAGTAGAAGCTAGAACCTTTCATAAACCATTTGAGTTAGTTGGAAATTCATTTGCAACATGGTTTAGAAATATGAATTTTCGTTCATCGAAATGTTGTGCATTTTTTTTGTGCAAAACTTGCATGTCTTTCCACCCCCTAAAACCTTTATAAAGATGTATAGTGGTAAAGAGTAGGGGTTATGAACTCACAACATCCTCATTCGGTCAACTACAAGGTTCAGAAGGTGTTAATCGACATGGAGATTTGGCTATGGGTGCGGCTCCAGGTACCAAGTCGATGTGAAACTCAACTTGTTGACATGGTGGTAGTCCTGGCAAGACTTTAAGAAAGACTTCAGGAAATTATTTTACCACAGGAATATCTGTCAGCTGCGGCCCAACGGCCTCCTTATGGACAACTTGTGCTAGGAAGGCAGTACAACCTTTTCGTAAGCACTTCTATGCCTTTATGCAATTGATGATCCGCAATGATGTGTTGCGCTTCCCTCCATGGATAACAAGTGTATATTTGTTAGGTAGTGGTAAGCGAATGATCTTCTCGTGACATAAGACTTTGGCTAGGTTATCGGATAACCAATCCATGTCAACCACTACTTCGAAAATACTCAACTGAACAGGGAAGAGATCGATATTGAATTTCAGCTCTAGACTCGACTAGTTTACTTTTTGCCAATTCTATAGAATGAGGAGACGTCTAACTTACTTGACTCTAGGCCAAGTACATTTTAAATTCTGTGTGGCGAGGACTTCACTGTATAGTTTTAGGAACCCTATGTTTAAATGTAGGATAACCCAATCCATATGTTTAGATGTAGGATAACCCGATCCATATGTTTAGTTGTTGGATAACCCAACCATATGTTTAGATGTAGGATAACCCAATCCCTAATTGTAGCTAGGACAATCCCGTCCCTAGCCATGAAACTCATGTATGTGAAATGTTGAGATGAAGCTAAAATTGCCAATTGTATACAATAACATGGATGTGAAATGTTGACGAATAGGATACATACCGGTGGCCCTTAATGATTTGATATGTCTCAGCTAATTCCCCATTAGCTAACTTGATATAGTAATGTGTGTCCAACATGACTCTAATTCGAGTATATGCTTAACATTTAAAAGCAATAGCTAAGCTCGGTGTTGGTATTAATAGAATTGATACATGATGATCGTAGAGTGTACGTACTCATGAATTCATTTCTCTCATGGCGAGAGTTATTGTTTGAGTGATCGAGGTAGGGAGGGATGATGCGGTTATGCTTCGGATCTCCGAGGCTAAACATAAAATGTAACACTCAGTGTGTTTGAATTCAGGTGTTACCCATTATGGAACAACCCTTGAGATATCGTGAAAGCATCAAGTGTAACCAACAATATTAGCTCTAGTTATGATCGAATTCTTTTATAAAATCATATGAAAATAGATATGAAAATCAGATGATATAAAAGAATGATGTATGGTTAAATAAATAACCAATAGAAATGTAGTGTATAAATATATCATGTCTTGAAATACAATATTATGTCTTGTGTAGAAGATGTCGCGTCTTGTGCAAAAATGTCATGTCTTGTCTTTGTTGAAGAGATTTGAATAACACCACAATATGCAATATAACATAAGCACTTATATATAGGAAGTACCAGCGGCGTATCCACCATGCTTTTATCATATTACACACGTCTCATCACTTACAAATAACCACACAAAATGTCTTGTGTAAACCAACGTCAAATGACATGTATAACAATGTCTTGCGTAATAATGTCATGTATAAAACATGTCTTGTGTAAAGGCAATGGTTTTCAACACATAACTTTTAACTTAAACAATTGATTCTTTTGGCGCCATGATCTTTTTAATACACACTATTAAAAGAATCTAGACATGTATTTGGATAAATAAAGTCTATCATGTGCCCAAGAATGAAGAATGCAATCAATCGGTCATGGAAACCTCAAGACCATATTATTCATACATGTTTGAATAAATGATAATGTGGATAACCAAAACCAAAAGGTGTAATGCCTCTTGCGTGTATTGGTCATATGTTTAAATGGAAAAAGAAAAAAAATAATTCGTTGAGGAGGAGAAACCAACCAGTGGTCTTCGTCCATATAATATGTATTCCCTACTCTATGGACCTCGATCGTCCTAAGTAGAGAAAATCCTTTGTCTTACTTGTTCATGTGACAATTATGGTAATAGTGCTTGAGTTTCACGAGCTCTAGCAAGATTATTAGAATCTCCAAAAATGTAGAATAGAATGTAATGAGGGAGTTGCAGCATGGCGCATGCCATACCATCCCTTGGAAAAAGACAAATGTCAAACGACGGAATTTATTGTATCACTTCCAATAAATATGATAAGGTGGAATATGATAAGGTAAGGTAAAGTAGGATAAAGTGTCATAGATACCCTGGAACCAACCCATGTTCAAGAATTTCGAGAATGTTGAGGAAAATCCTCCATGAGTAGCTAACACGTTTTGTTTGTTTAAATGACTAGTCTCAACTGAATCGTGATATAGATCGAATGTTAGATGTGAACAAATATGTGTCGTCTTCCCGTATTGTATTGTATTGTATTGTATTGTATTGTATTGTATTGTATTGTATTGTATTGTATTGTATTGTATTGTATTGTATTGTATTGTATTGTATTGTATTGTATTGTATTGTATTGTATTGTATTGTATTGTATTGTATTGTATTGTATTGTATTGTATTGTATTGTATTGTATTGTATTGTATTGTATTGTATTGTATTGTATTGTATTGTATTGTATTGTAGGGTGTTATACTAACCACCCCCAGTTCGTGTTCTACTAGATAGGAAGAATTGAATCTCAAGTAATAACTTAAGAATTTTGAATGAATAGTGATCATTAGCTTGACCCGCAGAGTCCACCAGAATTTCCATGCACTACAAGTTGTTATTACGTGGGCCCCCGTAATAATAAATTGTCTTGCATGGTCACCCTAGCATTCTCTCGTTCAGAGCAGGCGATCAGTCAGAGAGAGGACACTATTGTTTATATACCTTCAACATAGAAGGAAACTTCGTGATAGTTCACGTGTCAAGGTCCGTTGTTGTTACTCGCAGGACGGTACGACGTTAGATGAAATAGAAATGGAAAGAATCTGTAACAATAACAATTGAAGGGGCACCTTCAAGATGAGTACTTCATCTTCCTTGTAAGGACAAGAGTATATCCACCTTGATTAGTATGAGTCACATGGATCTCGTCCCACTAATGGAGTTGTTGTCCAAGGTTACCACCTTCGCCTCGTCGTCATTATCATGGTCAGGCATCTCAGCATTCGCGAGAAAGCAACCATATTTTACGGAATTAAGTTTAAGATTTCACTTAGGAATCATGTTCGCCATGAGCTCCGCAATAGACATGAGGTCGATATTTTCACCGTGCGAGTAAAGAATAATAATAGAGTTTGAAGTCGAAGGTATTTTGTTCTTGGCAAAATATTTCATACAACATATATATGAACCACCTATATATATAATCATGTAAAATCCTATCAATCAAGGATTTCTATCTTGTATAAGTTGAATTTGTGAGCTGTTTATAATGCATAAACTGATAATGTAATGTATTGTAGGCACATAGTCTATTAATGTATTGTGTCTGTTTCTCATAGACTTCACCCATGGAAATGTCCTCGCTTGATTTATGTGAAATGAATTTTTGCTGTAGTGGACCTTGAAAAATGTTTATGCAATGAAAACCTTTTGACTTGTCCAATTTTATTTATAATCTGTTCAACATGAACAAGAGGTTTTCGTGAGAGATCCCTAGTGATTGTAGACTTAGACTCGAGAAAGAATCCTGGTTCACTACAATCGATGCTCTGATACCAATCTGTCACACCCGCTCATAGCGGAAGCGCGAGGTGTGATCTGATCGGTTCTCATTGCATAACAATATAAGTGAACAATACTAAATGAATAAAAACAAGCTCCAATGCCATTGTCATAATTGTTTTGAAAGAACGCAACATAAGTTAAATGTATTTGTTACAAACCATCAAATGAAAATGCGTTTTCATCGTTCTATACATCAAAATGTAAGTCTTAAAATGTCAAGGCTTTGACCACTATATCACCGCAAAGAGGCGGTATATAACGGGCAAACCCTTCAAATGGTGGCATGGAGTCTTGATACTTGCTTTCCTTGACTGAAATGTCTGCCAGGTCCACTAATTTCCTGAAATACATGTTAAGTTTGAAAACATCAACAAAAGTTGAGCGAGTTCATGCAGTTTAGCTGTATGAGATGTATCTGTAAAATGTGAGTTGTATAAAATGTATCTGTAAAATGTGAGTTGTATAAAATGTATTCCATAAAATGTGAGTTGTATAAACTGTATCCATAACATGTGAGTTGTATAAAATGTATCTGTATGTATGATGTATAAACTGTATCCACAACATGTGAGTTGTATAAAATGTATCTGTATGTATGATGTAGTATGTAAAGCGTCAATGAAATCGTTGATCATTAATGTTTCGCGAGGACATTAATATGTGTGACGAATTAGGAAGCAATCCAAACCTAGACGATTTTATGTCGACTCCTATCGACTGGGACACAAACGCACTCTTCTGTATGGGTCCACGACCAAGAGTGGGGCTCGCCAATACCCATTAGATCTAACCACTTGTACCTAGGTCCAAACTGGATTAATGGTGCTTAGATGTATAACCCTAATTCGCACATGATCTAAGGTGTTTCATTCCCTAACTTTAACATACGTTGAACATGTATTTTCCCCGATAGTTGTAAAGTTGTAAAACATTTAAATGAATAGGGGACATGAACTCACTGTATCGCGTCCTGTGAATAGATGAAAATAAGATCTCACGTGCGGTCGTCCTGAATAGCGTTGTGACCTACAAATGTTCTTATTTTTGTTAGACACTTCGGTCTTTGTAAAGAACTTGAGTACAAGTCTTGTGTCTTCAATATGTGTAAGACTTGTATGTCTTTACTGTTCATTAACTGTGTATTCGATGAATGAGTTGTTCAAATGTTATATATATATTTTTCACCAAATATATATATATATAAATGTTATCTTGTATCTTGTGAGTTGAATAGTCGGATCTAGTCCGCTGAATTTCGTGTCTTATATGTATCAATTGTATAGTTGTGTTTCCAATAATGGTAACATTGGGCCAAGCCCATGCTTTCAAGTTATTGGGCTTAAATAGTGCTGGGCCTTAAATAGTGTTGGGCTTCAATAGTGTTGGGCCTCAAATAGTGTTGGGCCTCAAATAGTGTTGGGCCTCAAATAGTGTTGGGCTTGAATAGTGTTGGGCTTGAATAGTGTTGGGCTTGAATAGTGTTGGGCTTGAATAGTGTTGGGCTTTGGCCCATATGTTTGGTGTTTGGGCTTAGCCCACGAATTTATGTTAAGCCCATTATGAAAAATAAGCCCATTTGTAAAACAATAGCCCATTTGAAAGTATAAGTCTTTCATTTTTATAAAAACATTGTTATAAAAATCACTAAGTATACTTTTTAGTTAATAAAAACATAATAGTTTTTATAAGTTTCAAAATGTCCGAATTTTGTTAATGGTAACGTAATTTTTGTGTCCGCGTCGAAAGATCGTCTATGCGTCGTAGTAATTCCTCGGAATGGCGATATGTTTATAAATTCGCCCGTCGTCCGTTTCGACCATAAGTTGTGTCCGAAAGCTCGGAATGTCCGTAAGTTGTTTTCAAATGTGTCTATATGTATTCTTGTAAGACTTTGATTGTAATGTATCTTATGTTTATTTGTTACATTGAATTCAAGTTCCTAGTTTTGATATGTATAACTAATACACCAAGTATCATATTGCACATAAGTTGTTAAAGTGACCAAATATATATTTTCTCAAAAATATATATTTATCTAACTTTGTTTTTATAAGAACCATTCTTATAAATCTTTTTAGTCTCGTAAAGATTTAGCAAAAAAAAAAAAATAATGGTTTTGTTAACATATGATTTTTAATAAAAATCGGCCATATAACCTTTGTAATATTCACTTTACCATGTTTAAATAAACATATCATTTTCTTTTCGAATTCACCAATCAATTTACTCATAACATTCTTAAAGAATAACACATGAGATTTATAACATAACCTCATTAAGATGATCTCAAAATCATGTAGGATTTTTGGTATGATCATAACATATGTTAACTATATCAAATTCCATGTTTACTTCTAGTTTCATCCACTTTTACAAAAATCTCAACTTGTATGTTTCTTTTTATAATTTTGTAAAAGTATTGTTTTTGATGAAAAACACTAAATATTTTAACAACACCAAAGAATATGATCATCCATTTAACCTTTATGTTTAACAAAAACCCTTTTAACATAAACATGTATACTTGTTAAATCATGTATTTAAACATCATCTAACAATTTATTCATATGCTAATCATCATGACAAGATCAAATATGCAAGTAATAAGTCTCAAATCACCACATAAACAAACATATATATCATGATTATTATTTTGCTTCTTTGTATTTTCATATTATTATGTATGATTATTTTGTTATAACATGTTATTTTAACAATCATAAACATAAATAAATATGAAACTAAGAGATTTAGAAGCTCACTTCTAGCACTTGTGGCTAGGGATGATTTATAGGATGATAAAGAACAAAGAAGATGATGATCTTGATGATTGAAAGTTCTTGAATGGATGAAAAAGCTTCCTTTAACTTGTAAGTGCTTTAGATCATCTTATGCTCCATTAAACTCCATGTTGATCATCAAAGAAATGATAAAATGAAATGGGTTTTTGGATGGTGTTCTTGGTGAAAAGATGAAGATTGAAAGAGTTTCTTATGTGTGTGTAAATAAGGTGTAAAGTGATGGAAAAATGCTAGTAAACTTAATGTGATTAAGTGTTATAATTTCCACCAATTACATCCACTTGCAAAATGTGAAAATATCTAGATATTAATCAACTTGGTTAATCATGTGGGACCCACCTTATTTACGAAAATTACATGGAGGGGTTTCATGTTTTGCTTCTTGTTTTACTAATAAAAGTGTTAGAATTTATTAGCAAAAGTTAGAAAGTTTAGATGTTTAGGGATTTCCAAATGTTTTCAAGATGTTAGGTGATCATTACTAGTTTAAAATGATCCAGATAATGTTAGATGGTTACTAAAAAAAAGATCCGATATCGTTCGGATAATCGTTACGCTTTGTTTCCGTTTGTCGTTATTTGAACGCTAAGCTTGTGTAAATTGTGTGAATTGATGTGATTATGGTTCGGATGATACCCGAATGTATCCTCTCATGAATTCTATGTTAAATAATATTTTTACATGTCGTAAAAATATTACAAAACTGATTTCTGCAGAATTTCTGCGGAAAAGTGTAGAAATCGTCGCTTTTAGTGCTTTTCGGCAGTTTTCGGTGCTACCGGACATTGGTAGTATATTAACCGAACTCTTGTATTCCCATATAGGGTTTAACATATAATTGATATTGGACTCTCATCCGAGTCCTAAAGATGTCATTTTAGATGTTTTCTGCGGATCCGGAGTTTTCGTCAGCACTCTAGTTCACTAGGCACTACTCTAGTTGTTTCGGTGAATTGTTTGCACTATTTCAAATGTACCCAATAAAATGAATCATGTGCATCATAATTGAATATTCCATAAGTATTCTAAGATGTATATTATGTAATACGCAGTTCGAGTGTTCGAAATGCATAAAAATGTAGCTAAAATGAGTACTTTAAGTGTAAGAAAGTTACCGAAAAGTGGCAGTTGTCACAAAAACAATAAGCAAGTATTATACATACACTAAACAACTTTATTTCATCAAGATATCATCATATGTTAAGCTTTTGTTTATGATTCTTGATTATGTCTTTTAATGTTCATCAAGATAATCAATGTATATCATCTTTTAACCAACAAAATTAGAAGTATCAAAGGGTTAAGAGAGTCTTACAACTAGCTCTAAGCTAGGGAAGAACACAAGATAAAAATGGAGTGGATAAAAGCAATTGATGGAGGTCCTTCAAGTTCTACAAGCACCAAGCTTCATAAAGCACCTTCTAACACCTTGGAATGATCTTGGAATGCTTGAATGGTGGATGAAAATGGTGGTGGTGTGAGTTTGGGGGTCGGCCGAGAGGTAGAAGGGAGGGAGGAGAGAGTTGTGGTGGTGTTGTGAAGATGAAGATGCTCTAGGTCCATTTTATAAACCACTAATGCTATTGTCCAAGGGTTTAAGTGTCTCTAATAGTACATACAAGATCCAATCATATCCAAGAAAGATCAATCAAGAGATTTAGGAAGATTATGCAAATATTGAGGGTGGGGTGTCACACCCCGACCACGTTAAAACAACAAACCGTGGCGGAAACGTCGGGGAGTGTCGTGGCAGAATTATTGTTTCACAACCATGGGTATAAAAAGAGTTTTGTTTTATTTATTCATTAAGTAATTTACATTGTTTTAACACGAAACAAACAAGTTACATATCGACTATCACTGTTATTATGTCACTAAGGCCTCGTCCAGATCCTATGTGACTCATGCATCCTAGCAATCAACATCAAGCAACAACAACTGAAACATATGTAAAAACAAAGTCAGCAAAGAAATGCTGGCGAGCACATAGGTTTTATAAGAGTGTCGGATTCATGGCTAGTTTACATGTTACAATACCTTATTAAAAACCTAATTTTGATAAGAGTATAATATTGCAACGAAATTAACCAACTCAAATCAAGCGGGTTATAATTTATAAAACCTCGTAGCCATGATTCTTAACCCAAAAACATTTGTTTTAGTAAACCAAATTGTAAAACATCTCGTATTAACTTGTTAATAAAACTCGTATGGTTTATATCCTTTCGAAAACATCGTTATGTGACATCGTTTTAAAATCGTTTACCCAAGTGAACTAAATAACGTCACGGTATGTAATATGGTGAAAACACTTATATATAAAAAGTACCAGCGGCGTATCTACCATGTTTTCACCATATTACACCCGTCCCATTATCTAAAAAGTAAACCAAAAACCAATCGTTTATCCAATTCGTTTAATCTTGTTCAAATCGTTTCCAAATCGTTAACTTGTTTAAATCTTTTAAATCATACTCGTTTTAATTGTGAAAACTATTTTTGGTCGTCTCGCTAAAAACATCCAAACCTTCGTGACTCGACTATCTCGCTTCTCGCATTAACAAACCACCAAAGGGTAAGTTAACAATCAGATTCAGTCATTACCCACCTAACCCACACATAACCATGGGTGCAATATGATAACAGGATTTGTCAGATCCTATGGTACCATAACCTAATACTGGTCGGCTTGATCAATGCTAATGAATGTCATTCGTTATGTAACTACAACCAACAAGTTCATTCACATTATTGAAATCGTTATTAGTTTAGTATAAACCATCTTAATCATTTTTGAAACCATTGTTAAAATATCGAAAATCATTTTGATACATATGAATCACCCCAAAACAATTGAAAACAGTAAAATAGGGGAACTATGTACTCACATGAAGTGCAAAGTATCCTCAATCAATAGAACTTCAACAAACTCAAGTAAACCAGAGAAATCAAGCAGCACCTAGTAATCGAATCACTAGTAAATAAATTGACACCTAAATCGGAAGATCGGATAGAATGAGGTCTTGTAAACAAAATGAGTGTTGGAATGCGACAACCGGTGATTTACGGCTCTTAATTACGTGATTAACAGGTGATTACGAGATAATAAATAGTGTTTACGACGCTAATTAACTTAACCAGGCCCTTGGAGTACCCAAAAACGTTTGTTCGGACATACAGTGCACGTGTGGTGATTTACAGGAAACCTACTGAATATTACACAACAACGAACTGATACCGTACGAAATACTGATTTCAAACCTCTCTTTACTTTGATGTAACTTGTTTAGACGATATGTGATTGTGTGATGCATGGCTTTAAATGTATGTGTTATGTCTATATGTTAAGTGATATGATTATTGCTATGATCTTGTATAGTGATTAGGGTTCTTGTTAGTCACTGTTAACATATGTTGTATGAGGAAACATGATGTGATAATAAGTTAATCGGTTCACATGTAAAGGGTAATGGGATCGAACATAAGTAATCGGCTGTGATGTGGTTAGATGTTTTGATGGATTCGTATGTATTGACATGAAGTATTTGTAAGCTCTAACGTTATGAATTGTTAATATGATATTAGGGTTCATATGAAACACTAGATGAAACCTTGATTTAATCGACTTTTGATCAAACAGAAACTGTTAGAATTGATTTGGTGTAATCGGGTAAATATGGAAACTGTTAAAAAATTTGTAAAACGAATTGATGGAAATTAGTAACTGACTTGCATGATTTAAGGAGTTATGCTATCAATCGCACAAGTTTGTCGGTCGCTCAAGATCAGGTCACACAAGACCTGATCTGATCGCACAAGGTGCATCACACAAGCCAGGTACAATCACATTAAGCACCGTGTACAATCAGTTTATGCATGATCGCACAAGACCTTGTGGATCGCACAAGACAGTGCCGATCACACAAGGCTTGGGCCATACACAAACTACTTAAACTATTACACTATTGGGCCTCAAAGCCCAATCCCAATCGCACAAGGACTGGTCAGTCGCACAAGACCATCCGGACCGCACAAGACTCGTGTTATTTGTTGGGCCGTATACATGTTGAACTGCTTATTTATATTGGGCCGGCCACTCGCACAAGATGTTATTGGGTTGTATGGTTACTTCAGCCCAATACATCCTGATCGCACAAGTTGGGTTTTATGTGTTTACTGTTTCGTCTAGCATGTTTAATGTGTTGCCATGATCAATACGTGTTCGTAATCTGTTAACTTATGTGTAAACATATGTGCACTACTTGAACCTAGACCTAACTTGTATGGTAACCATGTTAGGACGTGGTTGACCACATATAGCTCAAGTAACCTTTCTGTGTATCTGCCGAGCAAACCAAGGTGAGTTCACACTCTTTCCAAGGCATGGGATTCCCAAGGGTTGGGAATGGGTTAATGATTTAAACGGTAACTACAACCATCCTCCGTAGGTAGGATGCCAAGATTACACATTGGACCAAAACTCTATCATGAAGTCCCTCATTTATATCGACTTAATCGCCGAGGCCTATGGCGAGCGGGTCATTAGTTAATAGCGCTATTAGGTTTAACAAACCTCACACCGTGCCAGTCGAACGGGCGTGTACTAATGGACTATGGGCAAAGGGTCAATGCTGATAGACATTGACTTAGGGCACCACTTACATTTTCGTAGTAGTCGATACGCACGGTCTAGTAACACATGGGAAGCCCCCACTAATCTTCGCAAACATGTTTGGGAGACCACGATACGAATTAATACGATACAGGGTTTACAAAACGAACATACGATTTACGAAACGAATGCTATAACTAAACAACCAACTGTGAACTCGCTCAACTTTGTTGTTGATTCGTTGTTACATGCCTTGCAGGTCGTTATGTACTCAGGGAGCTTGCACAGGGAGGCGTGGTCGTTGTGGGACATGGCAGTGTGTGCCATGCTAAAAACATTACTTTATTTTGTACTTAATACTTACATTGGGTTTTACAATTATGCTTCCGCTAAACACTTAACTACGTTTTTTATTTGAAACACCTTTCATATTGTGTGGTTGAATTTTACTTATTACTTGTTATGTTCAATATGATTGGTGGCTTGATCCTGGTCATGTCACGCCTCCAAGCAGTGATACTCCGCGCGTGGATTTTGGGGGTGTGACAGATTGGTGTCAGAGCCATTGGTTATAGTGAACTTGGTTTTAATAAGGGAAAAAGTTTTTGTTAAAACCAGACTACAACCTGAACAGTGCTCAACGATCCACAACGACGCTTCACTCCACGTGCAAGACTCGACATTCTAGGTGATATGATTTATGTTTACATTGCCTACTTGCTAGATTACATAGAACTTTGCTCATGGTATGTTTAGATAAACGTAACAACCATTGTTTGAAAACACGTGTGTGCTTACTCCCTTCTGTCATCACACTTTCGCGAACCCCTCTCACTCATGTTTCCCTTGATATGAAGATCATGGCTGGACGCGTTAACATGACTCAAGCCCCGTTGACGGCTCTGATTAACCAACAAGTTGGTGCGGCACTTACAGCCGCCCAAGCAGGAGGTATACCCTGCAGTCGCAACTCACTCTAAGATCTTTAGATCCTACACTCCTAAACCAACTCTTGTGTTTAACCTTGTCCTGTCCTTGTTACACAACAGGCCAGCATGCTCAGCCGCCTGCATGCACGTTCAAAACTTTCATGGACTGTCGTCCTGGTAC
>JARYGA010041589.1:0-23621 GCA_030545235.1 Helianthus tuberosus
ATCCTCTTTTGTTAACACAGGATTTCCGATCCTCCCTGCAACCAAGCTCTCGTATGATTCTAACACGGTAACAAGTAATGCCATATGACCTTTGGCGACTTCTTCAGAGAAATTTTGTCCGTTCTGAAGATGCAACGCGATGTTGCATTGTAGCACATGATTGTTACCATTGTTTGAGCTTTGGGATTGATAGCTTGAAGTTGATACAATTGGCTAACACTTGGATATGAAGAGAATCCACTGTTGTTGATCGAACTTTGATTGACTGATCCTGGTGAGTTCTCTGCACTGAAAGCGGTTTGGATCTTTAGACTAGTATCAACACCTTGAACACCACTTTTAAAATACATCTTGACATCTTGTTGACCACTTGGATTGTTCATCCTAGCGATCTTTTGCTGTTCAAGATCCTGTCCGTCAAGCTTTTCAATGAACTTAGAAATTGTCAAACGATCATATTCTCCAGTGTTCTTCAAGATCATCAAATATGTACCCCATTCACTCTGAGGTAAAGCATCAGCTAGCTTCTCAACCCATTCCTCTCGATCTTTGTTGATATTTAACAGAGACATTGAACGTACTACATGTAAGACCCGGCTTAATATAACTAGTTTAATGATATAAAACTTTCATTTAATACAAAAATTTAGAGTTTACAAAAACTTTCATGATTTTAAGACCATACCTAATCATAATATTCACGTTATAACCCCACTAGTCAAATATTCAAGACAGAACTACAAGTGTTTACATATTCTTAAAACAAAATAGATCAAGTGCGGAAGCGTTGATTTGTGTGTTCGGTTCGGATGCATTTGCTTGATCATCGTCCACATACTTGTATTACCTAGAAACTGAAAATTTGGATAAGCATTAGTATTAAAGTCCATGGAAATTAACACAATCGAAACTATGTTCGAAAACAATTTCGAGTAACCAAGAATATAAAAATTCAGCATTCATGACTGGGAGCTACCGTAACTTACGGTAGCCACCGTAAGTTATGGTGGCCTCTGGGTAACAGTAGTCTGCCGTAAGGCAGTAGGAAACCACCGTAACATTTTTATTTGCTACCGTAAGTTATGGTAGCCACCGTAACTTACGGTAGCTGCTGTAAATTCTTTCTTGTTTTGCAGTTTTTGCCGATTCTTTTCCTACGTCATCGTAGTTTAATTTCGAACACGTTTATCACATGACTAAGGCTAATTACTCATATCTAGATTTTACCAACTATGGCGTTTCGCTTCCCTCTCGAGGGATTGCTTACGCAATAATCTACATGCTTGTTTCCAAGGTTTCAAACTTGCCTTTTAATACTAATTGACATGTTTAGGTTTCCAAACTTTAACTCCCGTATTAGGGGTTAAATTTCTCAACTAATTTAGCGTGTCCGCTACACGGTTTACGCTTTGTTTATAACCATTCATCAAGTGATGGTAACTAACTTCAAAGTTTACTACTCAATTTGTTTTGACCCGTTTGGATGCCGAAATTAAGGCACCATTCAAGATATTTCTAAAAAATCCATTTCTATCACTTGTTTGACTCGTTTTACTTGCTTAAGACACATAGTTACTTCCGTGATATATTGGTTTATCTTGTTTACCATGTTTCAATATGACGACATAAGACTAACAAATAAACATAATGTAACGAAATGATAAATTTCGTACCTTTAGGGCACACCTTTCCCACGCGTATTCCCTCCGGCTTGTTCGCTTGACGATCCGGAATCTTTGCCTAGAGATTTCAATTTACAATTGGTTTAGAACTCTTTTCATGTTTATTAACGCATCACTATAAACAATAATCAAATCTGCGTTTTCATTCTATTTTTAACATTTAAATCCCCACTTAGGCATTTCAACAAACACCTAGCGGGTCAGATTTTCACATAATCATTACCAAGTTCATGACTTGTATTTATCATCTAATTTCACTTCAATTAGTCAATTCAACTCATGTCTTAACACCCATATTTTCTAAAATTACTTCTTAAATTCAAATGGTGCTAGAACAAGAGCTATAATTCTAGTATTTATCAAGTTTCTTCAAGTTCCTCAATCACCTACAATGGTGATTACAAAACCCTACAAGTATCATGAAAGATTTGTCAAGAAATCATCTAGGGTTTGTTCCTAAACCTCATAACACTTCTAATTTCATCCATGCATCAAGTAATCAAGCTAAATTTTTGTTTGTCACATTTAACCTAGAATTCAAGATGGAACAAAATACCATAATTTTACATACCTTTTGATCCCTACAATGAGGTGATCACTAATTTATGTTCGAGACTTGATTTAGAGCAGATTAGAGGCTTTAATTTGTGAATTTTTGTGTGAAACTAAGGTTTGAGAGAGCTCTTGGTCGCCCCTCCTTCTGTTCGATCGATACACACCCACAAGTGTGTGGTTGGTGTGTTTTGTTTACTAATTTAGCATTTAACTTTCAGTTTTTTGGCTAGTTTGGTCCCTCACTTATCATTTAACTATAAATTTTAAGTGTTTAACCTTATTATAAGTTATTTCTAGCCTTGTAGCTAACGAAGTTATAGGCTCCTAGTTAGTCGGTTCTTGTTTGATTAATACTTTATAATAAAATATAAAGTTTTATATTTTTGGGGTGTTACAAGTCCACCCCCCTTAAAAAGGTTTCGTCCCCGAAACCCATTAACGTACCAAATAATGTAGGGTAGAGCCGTTGCATTTCCTCTTCGGATTCCCATGTGGTATCCGATCCCCTCTTGTGTTCCCATTTAACCTTTACTTGATTTATCTCTTTGTTCCTTAAGATTTTCACCTTACGATCCAAAATTGCAATGGGCTTTACCACATAGTTTAGTCTATCATCCACCTCGATGTCATCGTAGTGGATATAGGTTGTTTCGTCCACCAAACATTTCCGAAGATGAGACACATGGAATGTGTTATGAATCTTGTTTAATTCTTCCAGTAGCTCAAGGCGGTATGCTACCTTCCCTACTCGTTCAACAATTGTAAATGGCCCAATAAATCTCGGGCTTAATTTTCCTCTCTTTCTAAACCGGATAACCCCCTTCCATGGGGACACTTTGAGCATGACTTTATCGCCAACCTGAAACTCGATCGGTCTCCTCCTTTTATCAGCATACGACTTTTGTCTATCTTGAGCAGCTTTCAAGTGTGCCCGAACCACATCAATCTTTTCATTAGCGGCTCGTACTATATCTTGGTGGGCGAGCTCACGTGGGCCCACTTCACCCCAACATATCGGGGTTCGGCATTTCCTACCATAAAGCATTTCGTACGGTGCCATCCCAATACTAGCATGGTAGCTGTTATTATACGAAAACTCAACCAACGGTAGATAGACGTCCCAACTGCCTCCAAAGTCGATTATACAAGCCCGTAGCATGTCTTCCAATGTTTGTATTGTTCTTTCACTCTGTCCATCCATCTGAGGATGGTATGCAGTGCTGATGAACAATTTGGTTCCCATTTGCTCTTGGAAATCTCGCCAGAAATTTGAAGTGAACCAGGTATCCCTATCGGACACGATGGATACCGGTACTCCATGGCGTGCTACTATCTCATTAGTGTAAACTTCTGACATCTTTTCGGACGTATACGTTTCACGTATCGGAACAAAATGAGCACTTTTGGTTAGTCTGTCTACAACTACCCATATAGCATCGAATCCGCGGTTCGTCTTTGGTAGTTTGGTTAATAGGTCCATCGTAATATGTTCCCATTTCCAAACTGGGATTTCTAACGGTTGGAGTTTACCGTATGGTTTTTGGTGCTCCGCCTTGACTTGTAGACACGTCAAGCATTTCTCTACGTATTTCACAACATCCCTTTTCATTTCGGGCCACCAATAGTTTTGTTTTAAGTCATTATACATCTTGGTCGCTCCCGGATGAATGGAATAACGGGATTTGTGAGCTTCATCAAGTAGAAGCTTTTTAACTCCACATGTGTTAGGAACCCAAATTTTATTGAAACGCGTTTTCAAACCGTGGTTACCTTCTTCGAGATCCTTAACTTGGCCAACAATTCTTTCCTTTCTCCAGTTTTCCGTCTTTACTGCTTCATCTTGTGCTCCTCGGATTCGTTCAAGTAGGCCCGAGGTCACAATAAGCTGCAATGATTGTACTCGTATCGGGGCATAATCTGCCTTTCGACTCAACGCATCGGCCACTACATTGGATTTCCCGGGGTGGTAGTGTATTTCACAATCGTAATCCTTGACCGTTTCCAACCACCGCCTTTGTCTCATGTTTAATTCCTTCTGATCGAAGAAATATTTCAAACTTTTATGGTCGGTAAAGATCGTACATTTTACCCCATACAAGTAATGTCTCCATATTTTAAGGCAAACACCACTGCCGCCAGTTCCAAGTCGTGAGTCGGGTATTTCTTTTCATGGATCTTCAATTTCCTCGAGGCATAGGCGATGACCTTGCCTCGTTGCATTAAAACACATCCGAGCCCCGAATGCGACGCATTCGAGTAAACCACCATGTCGTCAACTCCTTCCGGTAATGTTAACACCGGGGCGTGAGTTAACTTTTCTTTAAGTGTTTGGAAGGCTTCCTCTTGTTCGATGCCCCATACAAACTTTTCCTCCTTGCGAGTCAACTTGGTCAATGGTAAGGCAATTTTGGAGAAATCTTGTATGAATCTTTGATAATACCCTGCAAGCCCTAAAAATCTTCGGATTTCTGAAGGATTCCTTGGAGTGTTCCATTTTGACACGGCTTCTACTTTTGACGGATCCACTAGTACCCCGTCGGCACTAATGATATGCCCGAGAAACTGCACTTCTCGTAACCAGAAAGCGCACTTTGTAAATTTTGCATACAGCTTTTCTCGTCTGAGTGTCTCTAACACTTCTTGCAAATGGTAAACATGCTCGGCTTCATTCTTCGAATACACTAAAATGTCATCGATGAATACGATTACCGACTTATCCAGCATAGGTTTGCAAACCCGATTCATGAGGTCCATGAAAGTCGCGGGTGCATTAGTCAACACAAAGGACATTACAAGGAACTCATAATGCCCGTACCGCGTACGAAAAGCCGTCTTCGGTACATCCTCTTCCTTGACTTTCAGTTGGTGATAACCCGATCTGAGATCAATCTTTGAGAAACAACTTGCTCCTTGTAGCTGGTCGAACAAGTCATCAATTCTTGGAAGTGGGTATCGATTCTTTACCGTGAGTTTGTTTAACTCTCGGTAATCGATACACATGCGCATACTGCCGTCTTTCTTTTTCACAAATAGAACTGGTGCGCCCCACGGGGATACACTCGGTCGGATAAACCCTTTGTCGAGTAATTCTTGGATTTGAGACATCAATTCTTGTAGCTCCGATGGCGCGAGCCGATACGGCGCCTTGGCCACAGGTTTTGTGTCCGGAATCAATTCTATTCCGAACTCTACCTCCCGTTCTGGTGGTATTCCCGGTAGTTCTTCCGGAAACACATCTTCATAATCGCGTACCACCGACACGTCTCCAATTTTGAGGGATTCATTCTCCGACTCGCTTGCGTATACCATGTAGGCCTTGCATCCATGTTTCATAAGTTTGTGGGCTTCTAGCATTGAGCATACCACCGGGTTACCCCCTTTTTCACCATATATCGTAACGTGCTTTCCGCTAGGAGACGTCAGTTTTATTTCCTTTCAGAAACAAACCACCTTCACGTGGAATCGGGACAACCAATCCATCCCTACAAACACTTGGAATTCTCCCACCGACATTGGGATCAAATCTATTGTGTACTCCTCGTCATCAATGCTCAATTTACAGTTTTCACATACGTCACAAACAACAAAACTCTTGTTATTACCTATCTCTACTTCTAAGGGCATAGGTAATTTTGTTAGAACAAATGAAGGATGTCGAATAAATCCATATGAAATAAAGGATTTATTCACACCCGTATCAAATAATACACGTGCAGGAATCGAGTTTACAGCAAATATATCTGAGACCACTTCAGGTTCAACTTTTGCTTCAGCGGCAGTCAATTGGAAAGATCTTGCCTTTGCTTTTGGGGCTTCACCTTTCGTGTCTTGCCCATCTTTCTTTCCAACCAGCTCTGGGCATTCCGACTTCTTGTGACCCGGTCGATAACAATTGTAGAAAACTGTCACTTTCTCCGGGCATGATGTAGCCATGTGTCCCGTCTTCCGACATATGGGACAAGGTTTATCCTTGAAGCGGCATTCGCCCTTATGGCCTTTTCCGCAAATTTTGCAACTTGGCGATCCGCCTTTTGCATCCGATTTCTTCACCGTTTCGTTTGTTCGTGCTTTCTTGGTAGGGCTTGGATTAACATCATGTGCCCTTCGTTCACCCCGTTCAACTTGCTTTTTCAGTTCGATCTCCCGTTCCCGAGCAACATTTATGATCTCGGTAAGGGTCTCGTATTTCGAAGGAGTCATAAACTCCCTATACTCGGCGCTCAACATGTTATAGTAGTAGTATATCTTTTGTTCTTCATTAGTCACCAATTCATTGCAAAATTTCATTTTATCCATAAACGTTGCCGTGATCTTGTCTATGGTCTCACCCTTGTGCCTAAGTTGCATGAACTCTTCTTTGATTCTATTAACGACCGCCTTGGGGCTATGGTGTTTAAGAAATGGTGTCTTAAACTCCTCCCATGTCATGACCTTAGCTGCTTCACTACCAATCTCTCTCTTTTTGTTATCCCACCAATCATGACCCCTCCCATGTCATGACCCCTTAATTGACCCGTACCATAGGCTACGTAGTCCTCTTCATTGCAATGGGTCCTCTCGAATACCCCTTCAATATCACTCAGCCATCGTTGGCACACTATTGGGTCAACCTCCCCATTATATATTGGTGGTTTACACGCCATGAATTCCTTGTATGAACAAGGCTTTCGTCCTCCGGGCTTTTCCTTTGCTAGATTAGCACTATCTTCCAACTTCTTGACTCTCTCGTCTAATATCGATAGAACCGTGTTTTGAATTTTATCAATAAAGCCCGACAAACTATTTTCGATCGCCTTTCCAACCTCTTCGACGATCACTTCTCTCATTTGTTCGGTGACTCTTGGCACCGCATCATCATTACCTCCATCCGCCATCTTGATTACTGAAATGTTTACATTAATTGTTAAACATTTCATTTATAACACATGATTTACTTGTTTTGATTTAATCAAGTTCATAACTTGATTCAACCGTTCTTGTTTCATGCATTTCTTGTGTTTGAGTGAGCTTACACACTCTTTACATGCATAATTTGTTCATGATTTATTTCTATATTTTCTAAATCTACTTAAACGATTAACTCTTACCGAATGCTTGATCAAGCTTGAACCGAACACTTTATTGACAACCTTGAGCTCTGATACCAACTTGTAAGACCCGGCTTAATATAACTAGTTTAATGATATAAAACTTTCATTTAATACAAAAATTTAGAGTTTACAAAAACTTTCATGATTTTAAGACCATACCTAATCATAATATTCACGTTATAACCCCACTATTCAAATATTCAAGACAGAACTACAAGTGTTTACATATTATTAAAACAAAATAGATCAAGTGCGGAAGCGTTGATTTGTGTGTTCGGTTCGGATGCATTTGCTTGATCATCATCCACATACTTGTATTACCTAGAAACTGAAAATTTGGATAAACATTAGTATTAAAGTCCTTGGAAATTAACACAATTGAAACTATGTTCGAAAACAATTTCGAGTAACCAAGAATATAAAAATTCAGCATTCATGACTGGGCGCTACCGTAACTTACGGTAGCCACCGTAAGTTACGGTGGCCTCTGGGTAACAGTAGTGTAACATCTGTGCTTGTAATCATTGTGAACAGTTCAATTATCAATAAAGCAATGTTATTTGATCCCAATGTTTGTTTGGTTATGTTTTACATTTTTCATGTTTTGATTTTTATTCAATTTTAAACTCTACATCGCTTTCTGGAGAGTTATACGCAAATTGGTGCGTAAACGTAGTCAGTTTAACGCGACAAATACTCCGGAACATCAACATATACTTAACATACCTTAAATAACCTTTACATAACGTAGAAATAAGTTTTGAAGGCTTTGGTATGGCAAAAACAAGTTAATTCGCTTACAGGGACTAAATTCGACAAAACTGACAATTCTGTAAAGTTGTTAGCTTACGGACCTCAACATTGTGAGTGTTACGGTCCGTAAGCAGGGGTCAGATGCAGAAAAACGTTTAAAACTGCTGTTAACAGCCTTTAAACAGTCCAAAGGCCAATGCCACATGTCAATAATTGATGGTGAAGGGCCAATTTAGTTACCATAACTTTCCAACAAGTGTACGGATGAGATTCGATCACGTTATTCGAGAAACGATCCTAACGGTTGTCCATTTACTATAAATACCCACCTTATGTTCACTCATTCCTCACAAGAATCTGATTTGAGAAGCTCTAAGTTGAAACCATTGTTTCATACCTGAGCTACTTGGATCGAGATTAGCATTCGGGGACCCTTTGTAAGTGTTCCTTCGTTCTTTTATTGCTTTTCGAGTCCGAAAGTCAAACTTAGTTTGACTTTCTGCATTGACCAGTTTATGGTCGAAGCGAAGTTCGTTTGAACTTCGCGGCGTGATTGTAATCACGGTGGTTATAGTCCCTTGTGACTATGCCTACTGATTACCACGTTGTCTAGGGTCGTAAGGGTAAGCGATCTGATAAATCGCTTATACCTTCGAACCCGACCCATTTGGTCGATCATTAGGATCCGACCAAACACATTAGGTGACCATAGTATATAGGGAATAACCTTCCGAGGTTATACCTTATGGTCACATCGTTTAAGTAGTTGTATGATAGGTAGTATATATGGCTTAGGTAAATTACCAAAATACCCCTTGACGCCAAAATTCATTTTTAAGCATATGTAACATAACTTTTGACATATAAACTGATTTGATAACAATATTAGACATGGTAAGGCATATCTTACTTGTCATAGGACTAGTTAGGCGTTCCGAACGCGTTTCACGCGAACGACGCGTTAAAGTAGCATAAGCTACCTAAACGGGTCGTAATGGTTCGTAAGCACTTAGGTTAGGTTTCATTTAGAATGTAGGCTTTGTTAAACCATATTACACGAGTCTCCATACTCGTTTGGTTTACGAACCCTCATTCTATCCAAATCTTCCGATTTAGGTCCGGTTTATTAACATAGTTACCTATATTAGGTGCCGTTTGATTTCCATGATCTCTAGCATTGTTTGGTTGTTACTCAAGGACTTCTAAGCAATCTCAAGTGAGTACATAGACCCCTCTTTTACTGTTTTCACACTGTTTTGGGGTGGAACACATGTGCCTACTTGTTACTTTCATGATTTTCATGATTTCATATCATATGCTTGTTATGTTCATTAGTACACTTATAGTACATGATTTCATTGTGTTTATGCTATGTATGTCCATTGTGTGCATACTTAGTACATTGTTTTACATTACATTTCATGCTATGTATGTCCATTGTGTGCATATTTAGTACATTGTTTTACATTACATTTCATGCTATGTATGTCCAGTGTGTGCATACTTAGTACATTGTTTTACATTACATTTTCATGCTATGTATGTCCATTGTATGCATACTTAGTACATTTTTTTACATTACATTTCATGCTATGTATGTCCATTGTGTGCATACTTAGTACAGTTGTTTCACGTCACATGCTATGTATGTCCATTTGTTGCATACTTAGTACAGTTGTTTTCATCACATGCTTACATTTTGGTATGACATTTGGTTTGTTTAAATGGAACAATACATTCATTAACATTAGCTACGCCGTTCGTTAGTAGGTAGTGGTACCATAGGAATTGACAACTCCCATTCCTGAAATCCTGGGTTTGTTTGGATTGGAAGGAATGACCGAATTCGATACACATAACTTAGATAAACCTTTAATTTGTTTAAGGGTTTATCGCCACAGTCTCAAGGCTTGAGTGTATGCATTTTCACAACACCGCATAGATGTTTATATCAGTATAGCATGCATTTGTTCCACAAAACATAACTTTGATTTAAACCATGTTTTACTTCAATACCTTGTTTTTGTGCATTTTACATATGGTTTAGTTGATATATTTCACTTACCATACATGACATTTTTGGATACATATTACATGATTTACATTAGACATAAACATTTTGACATTGATATACACAATTCATGATTTACATTAAACACAGACATTTGATATGGTTTACACAATAACATTTTGACATTTTATTATACATAAACAATTTACATTGGTGGTTTGGTTTGAGTAAGTGATTTAAGTAACGAGGCGTGTGTAATATGATACAAGCATGGTGGATACGCCGCTGGTACTTCCTATATATAAGTGTTTGTATGGTATTACATATCGTAGCGTTATTTGAAACATTTCACTTTAGACATATAACATTTTGTACAAATAGCATAACTTTCACAAGACAATGGTTTACAAATAACTTATTTTATACAACTCATTTTACTTGGTTATTCATTTAACCATGTATTATTCTTTTATGTATACATATCATCTGATCTTATCGCTTTTCAAATGATTTACGAAACAAAACAATTTACAAGGTTCATGACTGACTTTCGTTAAACAACTTTTTTCTAAATAAGTCATGCATCCTATTTTCACAAAACCTATGTATCTCACAGGCATTTTTATGCTGACGTACCTATTTTCACATGTGTTTTCAGGAGCTGTTGCTTAGGACTATGATCGTGACACTAGGGCGGACCTGTGCCTTAGAGACATAAAACGAAGATAGACTTAGTTTAATTATGTTATGTACTCTTTGTTTCCTGTTTAAGACAATGAAACTCTTATGTTGATAAATAAAATACAACTTTGAATGCCATGGTTATGAAACAATTAATTATGTCGCAATCACTCCCCGGCGTTTCCGCCGCGGTTTGTTGTTTTACGCGGTCGGGGTGTGACAGAAGAGTTGGTATCAGAGCCAATGGTTATAGGGAATTAGGTTATTAGTAATGCTTTGACCTAGACTATAACTTTCTAGGACCCCAACATAAGTTATCTTGTGTTTAGATCTTAAAACATGCACATCGCCTATCCTTAGGTGATAACCACAACGGGAACATCAATCCCGAATCCACTTTGAAAATTAATCATATGTTCATGGATGATTGATTACTAGGTTTTGAACCCTATATTGTAAGGTTTTGAACCCCCAGTTACAAGGTTTTGAACCCCTTTGAGTTTTCAAAATCTCGTCAAAGTTTCGGGTTTTAAATAGTGTGAACATGTGCAAACTGGAAGAGTGAATGCCTGTACCCTGGATTTTCTGTCTAAGGCTAGAGTGTTCGTACAAATCCACATAATCGGACCAGTCACTCTTACCTGGGAACTCTTGGGGTGAGTGTTCACTTATAGGCGAGCATGTCTTCGCGATACATTATTTTTCACCCATTTACTTTGATTAGCCACATTGTGTCATTTGTTTACCCTGTGGTAACGAACAAATAACAACCATCTTTGTTGTTGTCAATTTTTGTATCATCTCATTCTTTTCATTCAATCCTCTCACTCGTTTCCTTTCATGTTTCGCTCTTTTTAGAATGCCTCCTCGACGCGAACATCAAATAGCGACTGCCGAACTGGCAGAAATCATTGCGCAGCAAATGGCTGCTCAATTCCCAAACCTCTTTGCTCAATGGAACCAAGCCAACAACAACAACAATGCTCCATGCAAATTCAAGGATTTTAACTCGGCTAAACCACTCAAGTTTAGTGGTACTGAAGGAGCGACTGGGCTTCTTCAATGGTTCGAGAGCATTGAGAATACTTTCAGCCACGTGCAGTGTCCTGACAATCGCAAGGTCGAGTTTTCTTCGAGTGTGTTTCAGAAGAGGGCTCTTACATGGTGGAACGGGGTTATGAGAGACCGTGGTGCTGAGGTTGCTTTGGCACAAACCTGGGCTGAACTTAGGGCTCTTATGATGAGGGAGTTTTGTCCTCGTCATGAACTGCGAGCGTTGGAGAGAGAGTTTGATGATTTGAAGCAAGATAGTGGCGAGCACAGGGCGTATACTGATAGATTTGAGGAGTTGAGTCTGCTTTGCCCGACTATGGTTACCCCACTCGACAAGTCTATCGAAAGGTACATCGACAGCCTACCTGACTCAGTGCAAGACATCCTTACTGGTAGTAGCCCTACCACACTCCGTCAGGCGATCGAGTTAGCAGCGACATTGACTGAGTCGCAGGTTCGAAAGGGAAAGCTGCATAAAAAGGGTGACAAGGGTAAGAAGCAGGCGTCTGACAAGGAAGATAGCAAGAAAGGTCAAAACAAGAAAGGTAAGGACTCTGGCGCTTCGAAGAGGTCAAGGAAGCGAAAGGCTTCCCAAAATTTTGCTGTCACTGCCCAAGCTAACCAGGCAGCTCCCAACCAACCCGCACAGCCTCCAGCAAAGAAACCCTATTCAGGGAATGCACCTTTGTGCAATAGATGCAACAGTCACCATCAGCCGCAACATCAGTGCCGTTTCTGTAATAACTGTGGGAAGTCAGGTCATCTTGCCAATGTTTGTCGATTTGCTCAGAATCGGGCAGTTCAGAACCCGGCTCAACAAGTTGCTCAGCCTCCTGCTCAGCAACAGGGTCAAGCTGGACGACCACACTACCCACCAGGTGCTTGTTATAACTGTGGGGATCTGATCCACTACCGTAATCAATGTCCAAGATTGGTGAATGCTAACCCAAATCAGAATCAGGCTCAGGCCCGAGGTCGAGTCTTCAACATGAATGCCCAAGAGGCGCAGGCGGACGATAATGTGGTGAATGGTACGTTCTTTATTAATAATCAGCCTGCATCTGTTCTTTTCGATTCTGGTGCCGATAAGAATTTTGTGTCATTGTCTTTTGAGCCAATGCTTCGCGTGTCTAGAACGAAACTAGGTAAACCTTTGACAGTAGAAGTTGCTAATGGTGAACCCATTGTTCTTAATTATGTTCTTCGCAACTGCCAGTTGAACCTTAACGACCATCTTTTTCCTATCGACCTCACGCCTATGCAACTTGGAAGCTTCGACGTTATAGTGGGTATGGATTGGTTATCCAAGCATCACACAGAGGTAGTTTGTTTCGAGAAGATTGTTCGTGTGCCGCTTCCGACAGGCAAGATCCTACAAGTTCATGGTGAGAAACCTTTTGGTGATCTCAAACTCATGTCTTGTTTTAAAGCTCGGAAGTATCTGCGAAAGAACTATGTGGCCTTCTTGGCACATGTTACAGCAGATAAAGGCAAAGGTAAGTCTATTTCAGATATTCCTGTCGTTCGGGATTATTCTGAAGTATTCCCCGAAGAGCTACCTGGTCTACCCCCAGTACGCCAAGTCGAGTTCCGTATTGATCTCGTACTTGGTGCAAATCCCATTGCCAGAGCTCCATATCGTCTTGCACCATCCGAGATGCAAGAGTTGTCCAAGCAGCTTCAGGAGCTTTCTGATAAAGGTTTTATCCGTCCTAGCTTTTCACCTTGGGGTGCTCCCGTTCTTTTTGTCAAGAAGAAGGATGGATCATTTAGGATGTGTATCGATTATCGTGAGCTTAACAAGCTTACCATCAAGAATCGATATCCCCTACCTCGCATCGATGATCTCTTTGATCAGTTACAGGGCGCTTCTTATTTTTCAAAGATTGATCTGCGATCGGGATATCATCAACTTTGTGTGCATGAAGAAGATATTCCTAAGACAGCATTCCGCACTCATTATGGGCACTATGAGTTCACAGTCATGCCATTCGGTTTGACTAATGCTCCGGCTGTTTTCATGGACTTAATGAATAGGGTCTGCAAGCCTTATTTTGATCAGTTCGTCATTGTTTTTATTGATGACATCTTGATATACTCTAAGACGCAAGCTGATCACGAGCAACATCTTCGTCTTACTCTGGAACTCCTAAAGAAAGAGCAACTTTTCGCCAAATTCTCCAAGTGTGAATTCTGGCTTAAAGAAGTTCAATTCTTAGGACATATTGTCAACGAACAAGGTATTCATGTAGATCCCTCCAAGATCAGTGCAATTAAGGATTGGGATACGCCTACTACTCCTACTGAAGTTCGTTCTTTTCTTGGTCTAGCGGGTTATTACCGCCGCTTCATTGAAAACTTCTCAAAGATTGCAGTTCCTCTAACTGCTCTAACTCAGAAGAACAAACCCTTTGATTGGGGATTCAAACAAGAGGAAGCTTTTCAAAACTTGAAGCAGAAACTTTGCGACGCGCCTGTTCTGACTTTGCCTGAGGGCAATGATGATTTCGTCGTTTATTGCGATGCATCTAAATTGGGTCTTGGCTGTGTTCTGATGCAAAGGAACAAAGTCATAGCATATGCATCGAGGCAGTTGAAGATACATGAGAAGAACTACACCACTCATGATCTTGAGTTGGGTGCAGTTGTCTTCGCTCTCAAAATCTGGAGACACTATTTGTACGGCACAAAATGTGTGGTTTTCACAGACCACAAAAGTCTTCAGCATATCTTCAACCAGAAAGAACTCAACATGAGGCAACAACGTTGGGTAGAGCTCCTAAACGACTATGACTGCGAAATTCGCTACCATCCTGGTAAGGCGAATGTCGTAGCCGATGCTTTGAGTCGTAAGGAACGTACTAAGCTTCATTGTGTTCGTGTTCAATCTGTTATTCAGGCTCGATCCGATATCCAAGCCCGCATTTCTCAGGCTCAACACACTTGTGTTTCACAAGATTTGATGGATAAGGAATTTCCCTATCACATAACACCTGATCTTAAACTGAGGGACAATGGATCGTATTACTTCATGGACCGTTTGTGGGTCCCGAGCCAAGATAATCTTCGTACCTTGCTTATGGATGAAGCCCATAAGTCTCGATATTCTATTCATCCTGGCTCAGATAAGATGTATAAGGATCTTCGTACTCATTATTGGTGGCCTGGTATGAAGAAAGACATTGCCTTATATGTATCAAAATGCCTTACTTGTCTTAAGGTTAAGGCTGAACATCAGCGTCCTTCTGGTTTATTGGTGCAACCAGAGATCCCAGTTTGGAAATGGGAAAACAATACTATGGATCTCATTACTAAACTTCCACGCACAAAGAAATGTCATGATGCCATCTGGGTAGTTGTTGGTCGTCTTACAAAGTCAGCGCATTTCTTACCAATCCGTGAGGATTTTTCTGCTGACAAACTTGCTAAAATCTATGTGGATGAAATTGTAGCTCGACATGGTGTTCCTTTGAACATCATTTCTGATAGAGATGCTCGTTTCACTTCTCATTTTTGGAGAACCATGCAATCTGCTATGGGGACCCAACTTAATCTGAGCACAGCTTATCATCCGCAAACGGATGGTCAATCTGAAAGAACAATCCAGACTCTGGAGGATATGCTTAGAGCTTGTGTGATCGATTTTGGTGGTAGTTGGGATTCACATCTTCCGTTGATTGAATTCTCCTTCAATAACAGTTATCACTCCAGCATTAACATGGCTCCTTTCGAGGCTCTCTATGGTCGAAAATGTCGTTCACCAGTCTGCTAGAATGAGATCGGCGAGGCTCAGCTTACTGGACCTGCCCTCATTTTAGAGACAACTGACAAGAAAAAGAAATTTCGTGATAACCTTCAGACAGCTAGAAGCCGTCAAAAGAGTTACGCGGACCCAAAACGCAAGCCCTTCGAATTTCAAGTCGGTGATCAAGTATTACTTAAGGTCTCACCTTGGAAAGGTGTGATCAGATTTGGAAAGAAAAGAAAACTTGCACCTAGATACGTTGGACCATTCAAGATCGTCGAAAGAATCGGTAAGGTAGCCTACAGACTTGAGTTACCTCCTGAACTTGGAAATGTTCATCCAACTTTTCACGTGTCCAATCTCAAGAGGTGTTTAGCTGATGAGAACCTCCACATACCGCTTGACGAAATTCGTGTTGATAAAACACTGAAATTTGTTGAAAGGCCAGTGGAAATCATGGAACGTGAAGTCAAGTGGCTTAAACGCAAGCGCATTCCTTTGGTCAAGGTTCGTTGGGAAACTAAACGTGGACCTGAGTTTACTTGGGAACGCGAAGATCAAATGAAGGCGAAGTATCCGCATCTATTCCCACGAGTTTCCTCTAAATAAATTTCGGGACGAAATTTCCACAAGTAGGGGAGACTGTAACATCTGTGCTTGTAATCATTGTGAACAGTTCAATTATCAATAAAGCAATGTTATTTGATCCCAATGTTTGTTTGGTTATGTTTTACATTTTTCATGTTTTGATTTTTATTCAATTTTAAACTCTACATCGCTTTCTGGAGAGTTATACGCAAACTGGTGCGTAAACGTAGTCAGTTTAACGCGACAAATACTCCGGAACATCAACATATACTTAACATACCTTAAATAACCTTTACATAACTTAGAAATAAGTTTTGAAGGCTTTGGTATGGTAAAAACAAGTTAATTCGCTTACAGGGACTAAATTCGACAAAACTGACAATTCTGTAAAGTTGTTAGCTTACGGACCTCAACATTGTGAGTGTTACGGTCCGTAAGCAGGGGTCAGATGCAGAAAAAACGTTTAAAACTGCTGTTAACAGCCTTTAAACACTCCAAAGGCCAATGCCACATGTCAATAACTGATGGTGAAGGGCCAATTTAGTTACCATAACTTTCCAACAAGTGTACGGATGAGATTCAATCACGTTATTCGAGAAACGATCCTAACGGTTGTCCATTTACTATAAATACCCACCTTATGTTCACTCATTCCTCACAAGAATCTGATTTGAGAAGCTCTAAGTTGAAACCATTGTTTCATACCTGAGCTACTTGGATCGAGATTAGCATTCGGGGACCCTTTGTAAGTGTTCCTTCGTTCTTTTATTGCTTTTCGAGTCCGAAAGTTTATGGACGATGCGAAGTTCGTTTGAACTTCGCGGCGTGATTGTAATCACGATGGTTATAGTCCCTTGTGACTATGCCTACTGATTACCACGTTGTCTAGGGTCGTAAGGGTAAGCGATCTGATAAATCGCTTATACCTTCGAACCCGACCCATTTGTTCGATCATTAGGATCCGACCAAACACATTAGGTGACCATAGTATATAGGGAATAACCTTCCGAGGTTATACCTTATGGTCACATCGTTTAAGTAGTTGTATGATAGGTAGTATATATGCCTTAGGTAAATTACCAAAATACCCCTTGACGCCAAAATTCATTTTTAAGCATATGTAACATAACTTTTGACATATAAACTGATTTGATAACAATATTAGACATGTTAAGGCATATCTTACTTGTCATAGGACTAGTTAGGCATTCCGAACGCGTTTCACGCGAACGACGCGTTAAAGTAGCATAAGCTACCTAAACGGGTCGTAAGCACTTAGGTTAGGTTTCATTTAGAATGTAGGCTTTGTTAAACCATATTACACGAGTCTCGATACTCGTTTGGTTTACGAACCCTCATTCTATCCAAATCTTCTGATTTAGGTCCGGTTTATTAACATAGTTACCTATATTAGGTGCCGTTTGATTTCCGTGATCTCTAGCATTGTTTGGTTGTTACTCAAGGACTTCTAAGCAATCTCAAGTGAGTACATAGACCCCTCTTTTACTGTTTTCAAACTGTTTTGGGGTGGAACACATGTGCCTACTTGTTACTTTCATGCTTTTCATGATTTCATATCATATGCTTGTTATGTTCATTAGTACACTTATAGTACATTATTTCATTGTGTTTATGCTATGTATGTCCATTGTGTGCATACTTAGTACATTGTTTTACATTACATTTCATGCTATGTATGTCCATTGTGTGCATACTTAGTACATTGTTTTACATTACATTTCATGCTATGTATGTCCAGTGTGTGCATACTTAGTACATTGTTTTACATTACATTTTCATGCTATGTATGTCCATTGTGTGCATACTTAGTACATTGTTTTACATTACATTTCATGCTATGTATGCCCATTGTGTGCATACTTAGTACAGTTGTTTCACGTCACATGCTATGTATGTCCATTTGTTGCATACTTAGTACAGTTGTTTTCATCACATGCTTACATTTTGGTATGACATTTGGTTTGTTTAAATGGAACAATACATTCATTAACATTAGCTACGTCGTTCGTTAGTAGGTAGTGGTACCATAGGAATTGACAACTCCCATTCCTGAAATCCTGGGTTTGTTTGGATTGGAAGGAATGACCGAATTCGATACACATAACTTAGATAAACCTTTAATTTGTTTAAGGGTTTATCGCCACAGTCTCAAGGCTTGAGTGTATGCATTTTCACAACACCGCATAGATGTTTATATCAGTATAGCATGCATTTGTTCCACAAAACATAGCTTTGATTTAAACCATGTTTTACTTCAATACCTTGTTTTTGTGCATTTTACATATGGTTTAGTTGATATATTTCACTTACCATACATGACATTTTTGGATACATATTACATGATTTACATTAGACATAAACATTTTGACATTGATATACACAATTCATGATTTACATTAAACACAGACATTTGATATGGTTTACACAATAACATTTGACATTTGATTATACATAAACAATTTACATTGGTGGTTTGGTTTGAGTAAGTGATTTAAGTAACGAGGCGTGTGTAATATGATACAAGCATGGTGGATACGCCGCTGGTACTTCCTATATATAAGTGTTTGTATGGTATTACATATCGTAGCATTATTTGAATCATTTCACTTTAGACATATAACATTTTGTACAAATAACATAACTTTCACAAGACAATGGTTTACAAATAACTTATTTTATACAACTCATTTTACTTGGTTATTCATTTAACCATGTATTATTCTTTTATGTATACATATCATCTGATCTTATCGCTTTTCAAATGATTTACGAAACAAAACAATTTACAAGGTTCATGACTGACTTTCGTTAAACAACTTTTTTCTAAATAAGTCATGCATCCTATTTTCACAAAACCTATGTATCTCACAGGCATTTTTATGCTGACGTACCTATTTTCACATGTATTTTTAGGAGCTGTTGCTTAGGACTATGATCGTGACACTAGGGCGGACCTGTGCCTTAGAGACATAAAACGAAGATAGACTTAGTTTAGTTATGTTATGTACTCTTTGTTTTCTGTTTAAGACAATGAAACTCTTATGTTGATAAATAAAATACAACTTTGAATGCCATGGTTATGAAACAATTAATTTTGTTACAGCACTCCCCGACGTTTTCCGCCACGTTTTTTATGTTATACGTGGTCGGGGTATGACAAGTAGTCTGCCGTTAGGCAGTAGGAAGCCACCGTAACATTTTTATTTGCTACCGTAAGTTACGGTAGCCACCGTAACTTACGGTAGCTGCTGTAAATTCTTTCTTGTTTTGCAGTTTTTGCCGATTCTTTTCCTACGTCATCGTAGTTTAATTTCGAACACGTTTATCACATGACTAAGGCTAATTACTCATATCTAGATTTTACCAACTATGGCGTTTCGCTTCCCTCTCGAGGGATTACTTACGCAATAATCTACATGATTGTTTCCAAGGTTTCAAACTTGCCTTTTAATACTACTTGACATGTTTAAGTTTCCGAACTTTAACTCCCGTATTAGGGGTTAAATTTCTCAACTAATTTAGCGTGTCCGCTACACGATTTACGCTTTGTTTATAACCATTCATCAAGTGATGGTAACTAACTTCAAAGTTTACTACTCAATTTGTTTTGACCCGTTTGGATGCCGAAATTAAGGCACCATTCAAGATATTTCTAAAAAATCCATTTCTATCACTTGTTTGACCCGTTTTACTTGCTTAAGACACATAGTTACTTCCGTGATATATTGGTTTATCTTGTTTACCATGTTTCAATATGATGACATAAGACTAACAAATAAACATAATGTAACGAAACGATAAATTTCGTACCTTTAGGGCACACCTTTCCCACGCGTATTCCCTCCGGCTTGTCCGCTTGACGATCCGGACTCTTTTCCTAGAGAGTTCAATTTACAATTGGTTTAGAACTCTTTTCATGTTTATTAACGCATCACTATAAACAATAATCAAATCTGCGTTTTTATTCTATTTTTAGCATTTAAATCCCCACTTAGGCATTTCAACAAACACCTAGCGGGTCAGATTTTCACATAATCATTACCAAGTTCATGACTTGTATTTATCATCTAATTTCACTTCAATTAGTCAATTCTACTCATGTCTTAACACCCATATTTTCTGAAATTACTTCTTAAATTCAAATGGTGCTAGAACAAGAGCTATAATTATAGTATTTATCAAGTTTCTTCATGTTCCTCAATCACCTACAATGGTGATTACAAAACCCTACAAGTATCATGAAAGATTTGTCAAGAAATCATCTAGGGTTTGTTCCTAAACCTCATAACACTTCTAATTTCATCCATGCATCAAGTAATCAAGCTAAATTTTTGTTTTTCACATTTAACCTAGAATTCAAGATGGAACAAAATACCATAATTTTACATACCTTTTGATCCCTACAATGAGGTGATCACTAATTTATGTTCGAGACTTGATTTAGAGCAGATTAGAGGCTTCAATTTGTGAATTTTTGTGTGAAACTAAGGTTTGGAGAGAGCTCCTGGTCGCCCCTCCTTCTGTTCGATCGATACACACCCACAAGTGTGTGGTTGGTGTGTTTTGTTTACTATTTTAGCATTTAACTTTCAGTTTTTTGGCTAGTTTGGTCCCTCACTTATCATTTAACTATAAATTTTAAGTGTTTAACCTTATTATAAGTTACTTCTAGCCTTGTAGCTAACGAGGTTATGGGCTCCTAGTTAGTCGGTTCTTGTTTGATTAATACTTTATAATAAAATATGAAGTTTTATATTTTTGGGGTGTTACACTAGATGGCAATATCTCTCAATCAGCTTCTTTGTAGTCTCTCCAGGGAAACCTGTAAACAAGTCAAATTCTTTCTTTAACAATGATTTCTTATTTTTTATCATCTCCGTACTTCCTTCAAACTTTATACGAAGTGCTTCCCAAATCTCGCGTGCACTACCATCATGTTGAAGTAGTATGAAGATATCTTCTTTCACAGCTTGCTGAAGCAGACTGATCATCATTTTTTCTGCTTTGTACATATCTCTTTCTTTATCTGACAGTTCAGAAATGTTTTTTACAACTCCCACATCAGTACGGGGTTTAACATATTTAGCTTCAATACATTCCAAAGACCTTAAATGGTTTGCTTGAACCCAGTTTTCAAATCGGTCTTTCCAAACATAGTATTCTTCAATACCCATAAGTTTTGGAGGTTTTTGTAATGTTCCCGTTTCATTTTCCATATTCATGCTTTGAGTAACTGAAACTGGAGTACTCGGAGCCGTAGCAAAAGCGTTGTAGAATTCGTTTTCCATGTTTCCGTACGAATGTTTACAAAAAAAAACTGATTGTTCAAGCGAGCTGGTAAGCAATTCACCTCGAATCACCTGGAGAATACAAAAACAAATGATCAGTTTAAACGAACTTAATATGTGAACATGTGTGACAGTTGAAGTCCTTATTGAAATATTCACAATTGAAAAATTCTTTGTTTAAAAAATGGCTGACAAATTCTTTTATTTATTGAAATCTCATTGGGCCAACAACTTCAAGTCATGAATTGGATCAAAGACTTTAGTGGATCTGACACTTCACATGGGCTGAAATATTCACAATTGAGCTTTGTGATTGGGCCGACAACTTTGATTGGACCAAATGATCAGAAACCATTTATGATTGGACCGAATTGTTTGTATCGTGGGCTAACACATGTACTCCTTGGGTCTTTACAATCACATGGGCTGATTTAATATGAATCAATCACTACACTCTCTGATTGGACCTCAATGAAAAGCTGGCCGACAACTATTATGATATAAAAACAGTGATTGGGTCGATGAACTTTGTAGGCTGGTAACACTAAAAAACTATTGGACCGGCGATATAAAATCACATGGGTTGCAGCTTTTTAATCAAATAACGTGAACACATGATATCTTCATTAAAGATGGCCGACAACTTTATCCTTCAACACAATTTAATTGGACCGATGACAATAATTCCCGTGAAGACTGTTGTTTTTCAAACTGATCTGATGCAAACTGAAACAAACTTCTCAAACGAAATGACACATTACACGCGATATGAAGTCACTACGAATCAATTCGTGCGAAATGGAACCTTATTTCACACGAAATGGCACTTTCAAACGAAATGGATCTTTATTCAAACGAAATGGATCTTTTATCTCGTGCGAAATGGATGTTTTGATGCGAAATGGACCTGTTTCACACGAATTGAACCCAATTCGTACAAAATGAAGTAATTTTGGTGCGAAATGAAGTTCTATCTCGTGCGAAATGGAGCTGTCAACACCCAATCGGTTGGATAATTGTCAAATTAATCACGTTTTAGGTGGATTTTAGATCTGATACTTTCAAGGATTTGTTAAAACAGTGTTTCGCACGTAATATATGAAAATCAGTCCATTTTAACCGTGAAATCTCCGTTAATTTTGAAAAAATGTGAGAAAGAATGAGTAGAAGTGAGATTTTCGAATGAAATCAAGCTGAATCGGTAAGAACTCTTCCTCCTGAGCTCTGATACCACTTGTAGGATCGTTTGCACGACCAAATGAGTCGATCAGAAGAGTTTTTGATCAAAACGAGAGGCGGAAACAGACGTTTTGATGTTGAATCAACTTGATTTGCATGTAGAAGTAGTTTAAATGTCTTCTGTATTGATTTGACAACGATTTACAACCTGGAGACACTTTGGCAGAGCTTCGCTACCGGAATCCAAAAGTTACAAATGAAATCTCAAGTCGCCTATTTATAGGATTTCCATTCCGCACGAAACTGCCATGTCCATTCCGAACGAAATGGTACAAGTCTATTTCGCACGAAATGGGTATAGTCCATTTCGCACGAAATGGCCATTTCGTGTGAAATGTCCATTTCGTGTAAAATGTCCATTTCGTGTGGAATGGCTATTTCATGATTGTTTTCCGATTTTCTCAAACTACGTGACTTGATCTAACAATTCTATTACAAGAGTCGATACAAGACGAAGTCGACAGACATATGCACCAACATAAATCATGTGACCTGTTACCCAGTTAAGCTGACCCGACTCAGATTAAAAAGATTACCAGTTTTAACCAAATCCCATTTGGCTAGTTATACAGCCTACCTGACCCGTCCAATGTTCCACCCATAGAAGAGACATACCTGTGCATTCAATACCAACCAAAGCCAACGTTAATGGATTTATTTGAAACAAAATTACAGTTAAACTCAATAATAAACTGCAAACTGAAATTAGAAGATAGGAAATTTGCCTAATATTTAGCAGAATTGCAATCAAAAGCAATTACACGTTTTTAATTATAAAAAGTACCTTAAATTTCTTTAACCTTGACTTGTTATCAACACAACAGGCTAGAGCAGAGGTTCTATGGTCCCAAGCACAATACCAAAGACACCATTACATAACAAAAGCATAAAAATACAAATTCATAACCATCAATT
>JARYGA010041590.1:0-55479 GCA_030545235.1 Helianthus tuberosus
GGATGCCCATTATTATTTATTTCATTTGGTATTGTAATTTTTAATTTCAGTACTAATGTGTAATAGATAAATAGAGTAAAATCGTAATGATCGACGCTTTTGGCTAAATTACGTATCATGTGATTTGCTATATTGAATATTATTCTATGATATTAATATTTGGTAGATGTAAAAAAAAAATTCAGATGGCCGACGAAGTAAATCAAGAAAATCTGAATAATGAAAACCAGAGTAACATTAACTTGGTTAATGACAATCCTAGCCTCAATAACAATGGATTTTGTCACTAAATTACCCAAAACAAGGAAAGGTAATGATACAATCTGGGTGATTGTAGATAGGCTAACCAAGTCAGCCCATTTTCTACCAATAAAGGAAACAATTAGTATGGAACAATTATCTAAGTTGTATGTAAATGAAATCGTTTCTTTACATGGCATTCCTTTATCAATTGTTTCTGATAGGGATAGTCAATTTACATCTCATTTTTTTTCAAGTTTCCAAAAAAGGCAATGAGAACTAAGTTAAATTTAAGCACAGTTTGTCATCCTCAAATGGACAGACAAAGCGAAAGAACAATTCAAACAATGGAGGACATGCTTAGAGCTTGTGCAATTGATTTCGGAGGTAATTGGGACGATCAGTTACCTTTAATAAGCATTTTCTTATAATAGTCATCACACAAGTATCAATACTGCACCATTCGAAGCACTTTATGGACAAAAGTGCCAAACCCCAGTCTGTTGGGCAGAAATTGGGGAAAAGCAAGTATCTGGACCTGAGATAGTGCAGGAAACAACTGACAAGATCATTCAAATCAAGAATCTCAAGCATAAGAGATTAGTTCTAGTCAAAGTGAAGTGAGATTCCAAAATAAGACCTGAGTACACATAGGAACTTGAATCTGAAATGCAACAAAAATATTCACACTTGTTCCAATAGATCTCGAGGACGAGCTCTAAAACAAGGTGGGGAGAATGTAACAACCCTCAAGAAAACCGACACCCTCGAATATTTTCCGACACCCTAATATATTTTACATGTCTCAATATGTCTTTACATACACCCCGTATGTGAAAACCGAGCGCGAAATATAGTATAGCATTAAGAATAAATCAAAAATAAGAAAAATGGGATTGAGGCGGGCCGCGTAGACCCACCCCAACATCTCACGCGGGCGGTATCAAGACCGGAATTGACTCCGCTGATTTCTTTAGTTAAAGCGGGCCGCGTAAGCGTTTATATTTAGTCGACGCGGGCCGCGATAGATCATGAAACGCGGATACATCCAGAGGACAACACGTGTCGTTATCGTGGCGGTCTAGAGAATTACTGGGACAAGCTATAGTGTTGACTAGGGTTGACGCGGGCCGCGTAACCCTGGCCTATGTTTTACGCGGGCCGCGACAGTACTAAAATCAGCAACTATATAAGAAGGCCATCGGGATCAACCAGAACTCGTTCATTTCTCAATTCTCAATCTAAATTTCTGTAGTAGGCATATTATAGTCGGGTATTATACCCCTAATTAGCGAGGCTCTGCTCCGTTGTAAGTATTATAACCCCGGTTTCATAATAGTTACGTTGCCCGATTGATTTAGGATTCCGTAACAACTGTCGTGGTTCTGCCCGACGTAGTTGTTGGAATGCCGTCTCGGGGAGAGTATCAATAATATTTTCAAAGGGTTATGATACTAACCAATGTACATTTGTATAAATTATAGATTTTCACCAGGAAACCCTTACGGAAAATCTAAGATAGCAAAGTGAGTAATCTCCTTTTTGTGTCAACTGTTTTTATAAAACCTCAATTGTTTTATATTATATTACCAGTATGTGAGTCGTGTAATTCTTCAATTATCGCCGGTATTATGGGGTTTTGTATACATTACTTGATAACCTTCACAATTGGACGACGAGTAACCAATGTGTGATATGACCATAGCCATAGATACGGTCGAGTGGCAAGTACTGAATGGGTAATTGTGTAGATATAAACATTGTAATCGCTCTCAATACTGTGGTAATTGATAAAATGTTTTTGATTAAATTGAGATTCACTCACCAGTATTTCCCACTGACAAATATTTTTTTAAACATGTTTCAGGTAACACAATGTGAAAGCCAACTGGGAAAAAGCCAGCTCGCGAGCACTGACGGCTTGGAAAATAAGTGGCTATAAAAGTTATCTAAAACACGATGTTTTAAAATTCAATAAAATAGGGTTGGTCCCTATAAATGTATTGTAATAAGAAACTTGGGTTTTGCCCATGTGTTTATTAATATTAAATATGGTGGTTTTACTCTGATAAATATTTCCTAACTACGGTCCTGATGTAAATTTCGCTGCAAGATTAATTAACTGATACCACCGAAACTCTGAGCTCGCGTCCGCCCGTTCCCGGGACAGATAAGGGATCGGGGGTTGCGACACTAAGGGTGGACGAGCCGCACCCCCGGGGGAGGCCCGTTTTTCCCATGGGCGTAAATTTTGATTTTTTTTCTTTTATACATCTTTATATCTATACATATAATAAAGTAAATAATATGGGGGACACATGGCGCTCTATGAGTTGATCTCAATGATTTTTTTCCCGCCTAAACAAATAGATATAGATCATATTTATTAATAAAATACATATAATAAAGTAAATCATATGGGGGACACATGACGCTCTATGAGTTGATCTCAACGATTTTTTCCCGCCTAAATAAATAGATATAGATCATATTTATTAATAAAATTTAAATAAAAAATATATTATTTTAATCCATAAATTTTATCCTTTTATCTTTTACCCTAAACAAATAGATATAGATAATATTTGTTAATAAGATTCAAATAAAGAATATAATATTTTAATCTATGAATTTTATCTTTTACTATTTTTTTCATTTATATTTATCATGTCTTTACTTTATAATAGGGATTAATAAAATTGAATTATAATAAAATAAGCATAGGTAACTCATGGCTTCTACTAATGTTTTAGATTTTTAATGTAAAAATATAAATGAAAATACAAGTAATAATTTTATCTTTTACTGTTTTGTTTTCCATTTATTATTTGGTATATAAAATTAAATTTATTCAACCTGTGCAATACACAGGTTTTTTTTTAAATTTTTTTCTTTATTATTTAGTTTATGAAATTACATACTTTAGGAACCTTTTTCTACTAAAAGAGCCAATTATTAAGGTCGCTGTAAATTCTTTCATTGCCGGAAAACTTCTTTTTGTCTGGAAAACTCAAGTTTTTGGCCGGAAAACTCAACATTTCCGTCCCAAACCTTTTTGTAACCTTAGATCAGACCTTTAGGAACCCTTTTCCGACTAAAAACGTTTTTCCGGCGATCGGAGACTAACACATTAGGGTTCTGTTAGTCAGGGTCCATTGGAAGTCAATATGTTAATAGTTGGGACAACCAGTGGTTATTTTTGAAATTGAAACTGTTAGCGGCCAACGACGAATAGTTGGGATTATTAAAATCCAATATTCCTTTCTTTAATTCAACTTTTCCCAAGTTTTGTTGGTGTGAATTTTGATGACTTTGTTTTTTATTTTATAATTTTAGGAGGTTTATCCCATGAAATTCAACGTTATTAGATGTTTGTCCCATGAAATTCAACGTTATTAATGACAACTTATGAATTTATCATGTATGTTCAATCAAAACTATCAAGAGTGGATTAAAAATAATAAGTATTTACAAATAATAAATTATATATTTTTCATTAATCAACCCGTGTAACACACGGGGCCATAACCTAATATAAGTATATAGAACATTAACCATAAGTAAAACATGATTTGGCCCAGTGGTTAAGGGCCTTGTGTTCCACCATTAATGTCGTGGTTTCGAGTCCACTGTCCCACCGTTTTGGAACATTATATTTTGTTCCAAGTGGATTCTCTCTTTAAGGCCCTCTCAATCTCATATCTACGTTTTGGAACATTATATTTTGTTCCAAGTGGATTCTCTCTTTAAGGCCCTCTCAATCTCATATCTACACGAATAGAAGCTCTAATCCTTTATTTATAATATAACGCCAAATGTCAACCACTAAAATTGACTAAAAACACAAACTCAATTTCTAACATCTTTTGATCTTCTGCAACCTTAAAATTCACTCAAATCACATTAATTTTCGTCTAAAACAACTTTGTTTTGAAACGCTTGACTTAGAGCATTCTCATCCAGTCCATCAAAGTGATCTTTATCTTCAAAATATAAAAAAACTTGCTAAAAACCCACTCCAACCTATCCACTATATCTATACCTTAATCTTAAATATTAAAAAAAAGCCACAGTAACTTTTTATACATAAAAAGCTACTGTAGCTCTCTATTTCCAACAACCACATCTCATTTCATCTTCTCCCGCCCCTCTCCTCTACACATCGATTACCAGCAACAAATTCAACCAAACTACTGCACTTGCAAGGTTCGGATTTGAGGGTTTCTATTTGAAAACACTTCCGATTTGTAAACATTGGCGATGATACGGCTTCGGTCACACACAAAAACACACACTTGCTCGGTCCAATCTACTCATCATCAGTCATCGCAAGTAATCGAGAGATCCAAACACTTCGAATAAGATCCACACTTGTCGCATTTCTATTTCACCTGCCGCCAATCTGGACCTTGAATATGTTCTGAATTCCGTGAAGAAAGGTTAGTGGTTTTTTATTATGTTCTGTTTTTTGATCATGTTCTGAATTCCATGAAGAAAGGTTAGTGGTTTTGTGATTGTTTTGTAGAGCTGCATTTTGGACCTTGAATTTGTTAAGAGTTATTACTTTTGAATGAGGGAGGTTATGTTAAGCACTAGGGTTAGGAATTAGGATTATGTTGTAAGATGATAAAATAGTGAATTGATTATTACTGAATAATGCGTTACGATATACAAATGCAAACCCTAGATACCTAATATCTGATATCCAGTAGATGTTAGTTTGCAGCAAAATGTATTATGACTATGTGTATGAGTGTATGGTGCGTGGGAAGAATTAGGTATGATTTGAAAACAAAATGCAGCTATTTGAAACAGATGTGGTATTTAGGGTTTGGTTGTTTGTGTTCATTTTGGTTAACTTAAGATCGACGTTTTTACTAGGTGCTGAAGTTGAATTGTAATGCAGGTGACGAACTTGAACTTTCGGAAGCTATTAGAGATTATCATGATAGTACTGGATTGCCTCATATGGTAAGTTGAACTGTTGAAGGTTGAACTAGCTAGTATTGAATGCAATGTTGTAGAAGGCGCTAGGCGCTAGTCGGGCGGTGAGGTACCGCCTAGGGATTAATCGGGATTAATAGGGATTAATCGGATTGGACTTTTTAAGTATAATTTTACAAATTTATATATATATATATATATAGATAACTTTATACTTTTTATTAATAAATTTACAAGTTTAGGAGATAACTTTATACTTTTTATTAATAAATTTAAAAGTTTAGGAACCATATGTAAACTAGTGAAAGATAGAGGGGGTTAAATGTTAAAATAACTAAACTTAAATGTTAAAATAGGTTTATAACTAAAATTTGGGCTTTAAACCATGGGCCAGGTTTCAAAAATTTAGTTTTTTGGGTCAAAAACATGTTTTTTGGGTCAAAAAAACATGGGTCCGATTAGTCCGATTTTGACCGATTTTGTCCGACTTTTACCGACTTTGACCGATTTTGACCATAACCGATTTTTTGACCGACTAGCTTAAATTTAGGCAGTAACCCACCGACTAGCGCCTAGGCGCCGATTAATCGGCCGCCTAGGCCGATTTCTGCAACATTGATTGAATGTCGAAACTGATATGAGATATTTTGTGTTACTTATATGTGATGGTGAAAGTAGTGTTGTCAAGAGTGGCTATGGAAATGTGGTAATTGAGTATTTCATGTCACTATATAATATATGATTTAGATTTTCATCTCTTTTTGCTGAACAAAGACAGACAGAAACTATATCTATTTAGATTGAAACATTTTGTGGTGATATTTCTCTTTTTTTAATGATGCTAGCCAAAAATATATAGTCTTTGTGCCCTGGGTAGAAACAATAATTGACCCTACATGCATATAGTTTGAAGCTTTTAATTATTATACGACATTCAAATCAACCTTGCAATACATAATCTTTTGATGGATATACATCATGATGCTTCCTAACTTTTAATCGATGTAAATACGTGGACCATTATCTATTTCACAAAGCGGCTTGGAATTTTCAAGAACAAAGGTTGCTATAAATGGAGGGCATTCCAATTTGCTAATTGTTGCAATTTTGTTGGAATGAAAGTGATACATTACAGTGGCACTTGTTACTATTAATGCTGAACCTGCATCATCTTTCTTGTGGTTTATTATATAATTATTTCCTTTTTTTCATCACATGCGAATTTTGTTTTCATGGTGTAGAGTCACAACACTATTACTTTGTTTTGAGTAAACTGCCATTTTGGTCCCTGTGGTTTGGCCAGTTTTGCCACTTTAGTCCAAATCTCAAACTTATTACATCCAGGGCCCTGTGGTTTGGTTTTTGTTGCCATTTTGGTCCAAAATCCAAATTTGACCAGATTTCCCATTAATGACCTGCTATTTTGTCTTTACCCTCAGGGGCATTTTGGTCATTTTAGAATTATTATCTCTTTATAATAACTCATTTATAATAAAACCAAAAATATCATCATCTTCAACCTCTGCTCTGCTCTTTACCCTCACCGGCAGATCTTCAACCTCATCATCATCTTCAACCTCATCTTCAACCTGCATCATCCCCACCCCCACCACCTGCATCATCCACCACCACACCACCACCCCCCCCACCATCGCATCGAAGCTCAAACGCTCTCTCTCTCTCTCACTAAAACAACACAGATCCACACACACACTCTCTCTCTCTCAGTTCTCTCTCTCTACACCGTTCACCACCGTCATCACCACAAATCACCACCGTTCACCACCGCCATACACACACTCTCTCTCTCTCTCTCTCTACACAGATCTCTCCTCCATCCTTCTTTCTTTGATTATGTTGATGATGACTGATGATGATGATGGACGATGATTTATGATGATGATGTAAGGGGGTGGTTGACGTTCAGATCTGGGTTTTATTGTGATGGATTTTGGGTGTTTGGGGAATTTGGGTGTTTGGGGATTTTGGGTTTTATATGTATACATATCTCTGTGTTTTTTTTTGAACGGTAAACTTTTTTATACATGAGGCTGTGATGAAGATGATGTTCTTGATTTTCGTGGTGTGTGTTGTTACTTGTTCTGTTATGCTTGTTCACCATGAGGCTGTGATGAAGATGATGTTCTTGATTTTCTGTATACATATCTCTGTTATGCTTGATTTTCTTGAAGATGATCTGTTCTTTCGTGGTGTGTGTTGTTACTTGTTCTGTTATGCTTGTTCACCATGAGGCTGTGATGAAGATGATGTTCTTGATTTTCTGTATACATATCTCTGTTATGCTTGATTTTCTTGAAGATGATGTTCTTGATTTTCTGGATTTTCTGGGTTTTGAAGATGTTCTTGAAGATACAGATCTGAGCCTCGTTTCTTTTTACAAATCGGTTTTTGATTTTCTTGAAGATGATGTTCTTGATTTGTTGGATTTTCTGGGTTTTGATGATGATGTTTGATGATGTTCTTGAAGATACAGATCTGAGCCTCGTTTTTTCTTGAAGATGTTCTTGATTTTCTGGGTTTTGATGATGAACTTTGAAGATGTTCTTGATTTTCTGGGTTTTGTTGTTGTTGAAGAAGATGTTCTTGATTTTCTGGGTTTTGTTGTTGTTGTTGTTGAATTGCTTTAAATAAAACATAAATGACCAAAATACCCCTGCACTAAAGGACAAAATAGGCAGCTCTCAACAGTCAAAAAGGGGGTTTTTTGGATTTTGGACTAAAATGGCAACAAAATGCAAACCACAGGGCCCTGGATGTAATAAGTTTGAGATTTGGACTAAAGTGGCAAAACTGGCCAAACCACAGGGACCAAAATGGCAGTTTACTCTTTTGTTTTTGATCAATTATGTTAAAGCTGCATTGACAACACGCAAAATTAGTGTCAGCTTCAAATAGTTTTCTTTGAGTAAATTTTTGGGACATATGATTTTTAGGTCGGTTCAGAAGGAGATTTATGGAATAGAAATGTGCTAAGAGCTCTGTAACACCCCGTGTTTTCGAGAAGTCAAAGTCAAAGTCAAGGTCAAAGTCAATGACCGATTTCGCGCGACTTGACTTGTAGTAGATTTCTTTTGTATGTTTATATTAGCTGTATTATGTGGAGTAAGTGTCAATAATCACAATAATCGACGTATGATTATCGCTTTTCATTCGACCCACGACTGTGAACTATAGGAAGTAACAATGCGATAAAGTTAACTGAACGATAACCAAACTATGCTAGTCAAATCGACATCGAATCAAATCTCAACTCGAAATACGCATTTGGAATATTGTTATACGTGTGTGTGTGCCTTACGTGTTACCTGCACATGTTTAATTTTGTATGTTGTGGAAATCAATCGGAACTCGAAACGCAATCGAACTCGAATCACAATCGAACTATGTTAATTAGTGGAGAAGGGATAGTGCGAGATATTAGTGGTTGGGATTAAAAGTAATTTGACTAGGAAACCCTATCGTATCGAACCGCTCGCAACCAAAATCGAAATATCAAAAATCGTCGCACCGAACACTCGAAACGTGCAGCTGATCGATCAGGCTACCAGCCGATCGGCCAGCACTTTCCTCATTTGGCATCCTATAAATACCCCTGTCATTGTCATCCTTTCCACTTTTGGAAACCTCTGTCCGACCAGCACGCTTAGCTCATCCTTTTCTCAGATTCCTCTCGATTCCGGTAAGATTTCGTCCTAAATCTTGTACTTTCTTGATCTACACGCACTCCTACACCTTTCTATCTTTCAAATCTTAACTTTTAACCGTGAAATCATCAAGATTCAAGTGTTCTAGGATGATGTCATCATGGGTTCTTGAAGAACTTCATGTTTTGGCCTCAATCCACCAAGGATAACTTGGATCTAGCCGATTTCCACATAAACAAACAAAGATCTTTCATAGATCTAAACATATACACGGTGAAAAGGATTGAAAGATGGATTTTCCAACTTTCTTTCAACTCTTTTTCACTCAATGCCTTCAAACCGATAGAAACGGAGCCTGTGCCGGCTTACGAATCACTCCGGTGGTTGCATGGCTCAAGATCCGGATTCTATCCATGAGGTTAACCGATTTTGGGTTAAACGTTAAACTCCGTTCCGAACAGTTCACCGGCCAGATTTGGGTGATTCCTGTCCAACCAGGGGAACTAAGTAAGGACGAGGGATCTATGGTTTGACTCGTTGTCAAAATACCTCAATAAAACGAAAAAACAATCAGAACAACCAAGTGTTAGACGAATAGGCTGATCAGGTCAGGGTGCTGACCGATCAGACTGCTGTCCGAACAGACAGACAGCCGATCGACTGGCCAGCCGATCGGTTAACACATGGTCCCACACTTAATCAATTTATTTTGAAGACTAGTATTGAACGAACTGATGTTCGATCGGACTACTGTCCGATCGGATTAGTCTTCGGATCATGAGATACTATACTTCAACACTTAATCGATTTTTCAACATGTTCGATTCACTAGGAGTGCCACCCGATCGAACAGCCGTCCGATCAGGTGACACCCTGCTGAGAACTTGTCTTGCTAAAAATACCTAACCGATCGGGTTGCCGGCCGATCGAACTGCCGTCCGATCGACCGACCTGAAGGGTAAAGATACTTCAATGTTTTCAAATGCTACAACGAAAAATTCAAAAGTCAAACCATCATACACAAACACATTCATCTCATAGGAAGAAACAATCCACTCGAATAGTCATCCGACCGGACTACCGTCCAACCGGATGACCATCCGAACGGATTGTTATCCGCACGATTAGCCGTCCGATCAGATTACCATCTGACCGAACTACTATCCGACCCATTCACACATTGTACCGTTTTACGCGTCACTTATCGTTATGCTATCAATCCATTCAGGCTAACTTTACTCGCTAAGCGCTCCCTTCAATCCATCAACCGCTGTGAGTATACTCGATCCCTTTTGCTTTATGCACTTTTGGGTGTTACATACGTTACAACTATTCAAATCACATCAAACACACTACTCAATACTATTTGAACGCTAACCGTTAATGCATGTTATACGTGGCTTATGAATGCTTGTTTGTTATGTTTACACATGGAATGTTGTCTACCTGCCTTAGCAACGATAGTACTATAGTTTGGGCTCAGCACCCGTTCGTGGGGGTTGTTAAGGACAATTACTTGCATGGTTATGGTGGTAATCATGTATTGCGAACTGCATCTGGCAGTCAACCCGCAGTCATTGGTATCGATGGATCTATGTCGATAACTAACGTGCTTCATTTCACTATGTGTACGTGCTGGTTATGCGTAAACGAATTCGAACTTTATATGCTATTATCAAACTTGTATGCTCACCTTTACATTATATGTATTGACTTTATTTTAACGTATGTGACAGGTGCTTAGGATGCACATCTGGTAGGAAAGTGAAGCTAGAATAAAGCTTTAGAGCCCAACAAATAGTTGTCTGTAGTAAATGAATCAAGGGTCTCTAGAAGCAGATAAACAATTGCTCTATTTAAATCTGAGTTGTCGAAACAGAATGATTTTCCTAGACTTTATCTGTAATAATTTGTTTACTGTTTGAGACATGGTATGGGACATGTTATTTTCAATTGAATAGTAATGATAATTGTTATGGAAACTTCTGGACAATCTGTTTCGCTCAGTGCCATGCCCCGATGTTTCCGCCATCGGTTGGGGTGTGACAGATTGGTATCAGAGCCATAACTATAGGGAATTAGGCAAGACACGACCTAGTCCGGGTCGATGTCTCAGAGACCTAGTCTATAGTTAGGAACCAACAGACCGACTCGTGCATATCCGGTAGGGATTATGTACGAGCTTATCTCTCGATATTCTCGCTTATGCTACACTATCACTACACTCGAATTTTCAACTATGAAAGAGTAACTAAGTCAAGATTAGGTGTGAAAACCGTAAATTCTCGACTGAAGTTGCTAATCAACCCGCGTTTTATTTACAAACGGGGAGAATTATGCCAAATCAGGAGTGAAATCCGTATTTTGATGAATAATCTCCTCTATTTATTAAAACAGGGACGAAGTTGTTAAGATAGGTGTGAAACCCTAACCTTGACGACTTGTTCCGCCCATTTTACAAAACTCTCACCAAAGTCTCGATGGACTCCAACGACCTGAAGTCACGATATGACTAACGGGATGCGTGCCCAATGCCCAAGAATCGAGGCAAAGGCACTGCCCGGTAGGTCAAGCATGCACGACAAGTCCATGTGAATAGTCAAACCACTTTTGTTAGTCAATGTCTAATAGCCGCAGACGATCCATTCCTCGATTTTTATGTGTTTCGATTCTGAGCCCGCAACTGCCGACTCTGGTGACTCGTTGATTTTATGTGTTTATAGGTGAATTTACCTATTTATGTGTTTAAATTTTGAGAAACTTGCTCAATTTTGTTTTCACATCGATCGACATGCACGACTCGCACTGCATTTCTATCTCAAAACGCCAACAAATCGCTAGATTGTGGACGATCTTAGGATATGGTATATGCTAATACTACGCTACTCGACATACTAAAACGCGAACGTTATATTCGAACACTCGCGAACTGGGAATAATAGGTTTCTATATTCTGACTACATCTTGTAACTAAATGAGTATGTGCTTCTGTGCTTATGTGTTCTACATGCTTATGTGCTTCTGTGTTTTGTGAATCGGTGATTATGTGACTACGTGTTTACGTGATGTATGTGTTCCTGATCTTTAGTAAACGTTAGATGTGTGAGGTGAGATTCGAATACGTTGTGTTGAGTCCTGTGACGATGTCTGTTGCAGACAATGTCATCTGGATCCCGTCACCCACTTTCTCGTCAAGAGAAGAGAGACAAACGCCTTGCTGCTATCATCGCCAAGCAGGTAGCAAAAGCCGTAAGTGATGTCTACGAGAACGTCAGCAAATCGTCTGAGGAGTCGAGAACCAAAGCTCCTAAAGCTGCTACCAAGACTACTTTCAATTTCAAGCAATTCAAGTCTTGTGGGCCAAAAGAATTCACTGGCGAGGGAGGTCCTACTGCACTATTCCAATGGTTTGATTCCATTGAGGTCACTCTACGACAGAGTGGTTGCCCCGATGACCTCCGAACTCTGAATGCTACCGGCGTTTTCCAGTCCCGTGCACTAGACTGGTGGACGGCCGAGAGAAACAAGAGGGGAAACGATGCAGCCTACGGTCTGTCGTGGGACGAGCTCAAAGAAGTCATGCTAGAGGAATTCTGCCCTCCTCACGAACGTCAAAAGGTAGAGGATGAATTTTGGCACATACATCAACATGAAGGTCACAATGTTGCGCTCACGGCTCGCTTCAAACAGCTCAGCATCATCTGTCCCGACCAAGTCAAGACTCCGGAGATCACAATCAAGAAGTACATCCGAGCTTTGCCCGACTGCGTCGCAGATTTCGTGCAAGCGGCTAAGACTAAGACGATCGAAGAGACTTACCTACTGGTCGCCGAAATCAATGACAAGAGGGTCAAGGATGGTATCTGGGATAAAACTTCGAAGCACCTGCATCAAGCTACCATCGCCGCACCAACTGCTGAAACCACCACCACCTCGTCGAGCAACAAGAGAAAGAATAAGAGAAAGAACAGCTCCAGCAACAAGAACTGTGCGATCACTGATGCACCAATTCAAGTTGTACCAGCCCAACAGCGTCAAGTAGCGGCGCCTGTGGCTAATGCACCGCCTGCCAAGCGTGCATACACTGGGCCACACCCGCTTTGCCCTACTTGTACCTACCACCACCCGACTGCCATTGCTTGCCGTTTTTGTGCTCATTGCAATATGTATGGCCATTTTACCACCAACTGTCGTGCTCGACAAGCTCCTGCTCATCAAGCCCTACTCACTGCCCCTCAGGGTCAACAAGCTCCTCCGGCACCCACGGTCAACGCCAGAGTCTGCTTTGCATTTGGCGATCCTAGCCATTTCGCCAACATGTGCCCAAACAGGGTTGTGAAACAAGAGCCCCAGCAGCAGCAGCCTCAGCAGCAGCCACACCAGCAGCAACAACAACAAGCAGCACGCGCACGAACCTTCAACATCAACGTGCGTCAAGCCCAAGCCGACAACAACGTGTTCAATGGTACGTTCCTTGTGAATGGTATTTATGCTTCATGTTTGTTTGATACTGGAGCCGATAATTGCTTTGTGTCGTTCGAATTCAAGAAACTCCTTAGTCGTAAGCGCTCTCATCTCTCCTCGACGTTCGATGTTGAAGTCGCTACCGGAAGAACTGTCGTCGTTAATTCTGTTCTTCGTGATTGTACTCTTGAGCTCAACAATCACATCTTCCCAATCGACCTTATTCCGATGCAACTCGGAATTTTTGACGTCATAGTAGGCATGGACTTTCTTCACGAAAACCATGCTGAAGTTGTGTGTTTCGACAAGATAATCCGATTCTCGCTTGCGAATGGTGATTTATTGTGTGTTTACGGTGATACTACTTCGAAAGGTCTCAACCTCATGTCATGTGTTCAAGCTAGCAAGTATCTCCGCAAGGAATACAGGGCTTTCTTGGCTAACATTGTGGTAGCAGAGAAGGAAAAGAAAGAGAAGAAGGAAGTGAAAGACGTTCCTGTGGTTCGAGAATTTCCTAATGTTTTTCCAGAGGATCTTCCCGGACTACCGCCAAGTCGTGATATCGACTTTCGTATCGACCTCATTCCTGGAGCCAACCCTATTGCCAAAGCTCCCTACCGACTCGCGCCGTCCGAAATGCGTGAACTTTCAAACTAACTCCAGGAATTACTTGAGAAAGGCTTCATTCACCCGAGCACCTCTCCTTGGGGCACGCCAGTCTTTTTCGTCAAAAAGAAGGATGGGTCATTCAGGATGTGCATCGACTATCGGGAATTGAATAAGTTAACTATCAAGAACCACTATCCTCTACCTCGCATCGATGATTTGTTTGACCAACTACAAGGTGCTACGTGCTTCTCGAAGATAGATCTACGCTCAGGATATCACCAACTCCGCATTCAAGAGGAGGATATACCCAAAACCGCGTGTCGCACTCGATACGGCCACTACGAATTCGTTGTTATGCCCTTTGGTTTAACCAACGCACCTGCGGTTTTCATGGATCTGATGAATCGCATGTGTAAACCATATTTCGACCGTTTCGTCATCGTATTCATCGACGATGTCTTGATCTATTCCAAATCGAAAACCGAACACGTGCAACATCTACGTTTGGTTCTCGAGCTACTCCAGGGGAATCAACTCTACGCCAAGTTCTCCAAGTGTGAATTTTGGTTGGAGGAGGTTCAGTTTCTGGGTCACATTGTTAATAGTCAAGGTATTCATGTCGACCCTGTGAAGATTGAAGCCGTTAAGAGTTGGATTACACCTAAGAACCCATCTGAAGTCCGTTCTTTTCTCGGACTGGCGGGCTATTATCGATGATTTATCGAAGGATTCTCAAAGATCGCAGTACCACTTACCACTCTCACGCATAAAGACAAACCTTTTGTTTGGGGAACCAAACAGGAGTCTGCTTTCAGAACCCTTAAGCACATGCTTTGCAATACTCCCGTTCTCACATTGCCCGACTGAAACAATGATTTCATTGTCTATTGTGATGCTTCCAACCTTGGTCTTGGTTGTGTCCTTATGAAGCGGGACAAGGTTATAGCTTACGCATCTCGTCAGCTCAAAATCCATGAGAAGAACTATACAACCCATGACCTCGAGCTAGGCGCAGTTGTTTTTGCGATAAAGATTTGGCGACACTACCTGTACGGTACCAAGTGTACGATCTTCACCGATCATAGGAGCCTACAACATATCTTTAATCAGAAGGAACTTAATATGTGTCAGCGCCGATGGGTAGAACTTCTCAACGATTACGACTGTCAGGCAAAGCAAATGTTGTTGCCGACGCACTCAGCAGACGGAGCTATCTGCTTAGCACTCGTAATGTTCAAGCCCAATACGATCTCGAATCCCTCATCCGCGAAGCTCAGCACGCGTGTTTCAACGAACGCACTCTGAAGAAAGAAAGAATCTACCACGATGGAGCCCAACTTGTGAGCAAGTCGAATGGGATATTCCACTTTCTGCACCGAATTTAGATCCCTAAACGGACCGATTTACGACAGATTCTGATGGACGAAGCCCACAAATCCCGGTATTCTATTCACCCCGGTGCCGACAAAATGTACCAGGACCTTCGTTATAAGTACTGGTGGCCGGGCATGAAAGGGATATTGCTCTCTATGTTGGAAAATGCCTGACCTGTGCGAGAGTCAAGGCTGAACATCAAAGACCCTCTGGCTTACTCGAACAACCACCGATCCCTATGTGGAAGTGGGAGAGTATAGCTATGGACTTCATAACAAAGCTACCATGCACGTCATCAGGTCACGATAGCATTTGGGTTGTGGTTGACCGTTTGACTAAATCAGCTCACTTTTTGCCAATACGGGAAGACTACAAGGTAGAACGATTAGTCCGAATCTACACCGACGAGATCATTTGTAATCATGGGACGCCTCGTGATATCATCTCTGATCGTGACGGTCGGTTTACCTCGCGACTATGGGAAACGTTTCAAACGGCACTCGGTACATCGCTAAATCTAAGTACCGCTTTCCACCCTCAAACTGACGGTCAGACTGAAAGAACGATTCGTACTCTTGAAGACATGCTCCGTTCGTGCGTCATAGACTTCGGTGGTAATTGGGATAAATACCTGCCGTTAGTCGAATTCTCGTATAACAACAGCTATCATGCAAGCATTCAAAATGCACCATTCGAGACTTTATATGGAAGAAGATGTTGATCGCCTATTGTGTGGCACGAGATCGGTCACTCGCAATTAACCGGTCCGGAGCTATTACAAGAAACAACAGACAGAATTTTTCAAATTCGAGACAACCTGGTAAAAGCTCGGAATCGACAGAAAAGTTATGCCGATAGACGACACAAGCCTCTTGAATTTGACGTTGGCGACTACGTACTCCTAAAGGTATCACCTTGGAAGGGTGTGGCCGGATTCGGCAAGAAAGGAAAGCTCGCGCCTCGATATATTGGACCTTTTAAGATTCTGGAAAGGATTGGAAAAGTCGCCTACAGAGTCGAACTACCGGAGGAACTTAGTAACGTCCACCCGACTTTCCACGTGTCAAACCTCCGAAAGTGCCTAGCCGACCACGACTTATATGTTCCTCTCGATGACCTTCAGGTGAACGAAACACTACACTTCGTGGAGAAGCCTGTCGAAATCATGGACCGCCAAACCAAGCAACTCAGGCACTCGCGCATTCCTATTGTGAAAGTCCGATGGGAAGGCAAACGAGGCGCAGAGTTCACTTGGGAACTCGAAAGCGACATGAAGGCGAAGTACCCGCAGTTATTCAAAGAGAAAGTCTAGAGAGAGGAAGTGATTCACGGTGTTGTACAACTTCCAGCTTAATTTCGGGACTAAATTCCCTAAACTAGGGGAGGCTGTAACACTCCGTGTTTTCGAGAAGTCAAAGTCAAAGTCAAGGTCAAAGTCAACGACCAATTTCGCGCGACTTGACTTGTAGTAGATTTCTTTTGTATGTTTATTTTAGTTGTATTATATGGAGTAAGTGTCAATAATCACAATAATCGACGTATGATTATCGCTATTCAATCGACCCACGACTGTGAACTATAGGAAGTAACAATGCGATAAAGTTAACTGAATGATAACCAAACTATGCTAATCAAATCGACATTGAATCAAATCTCAACTTGAAATACGCATTTGGAATATTGTTATACGTGTGTGTGTGCCTTACGTGTTACCTGCGCATGTTTAATTTTGTATGTTGTGGAAATCAATCGGAACTCGAAACGCAATCGAACTCGAATCGCAATCGAACTATGTTAATTAGTGGAGAAGGGATAGTGCGAGATATGAGTGGTTGGGATTAAAAGTAATTTGACTAGGAAACCCTATCGTATCGAACCGCTCGCAACCAAAATTGAAATATCAAAAATCGTCGCACCGAACACTCAAAACGTGCAGCTGATCGATCAGGCTACCAGCCGATCGATCAGCCAGCCGATCGAACTGCTGTCCGATCGGCCAGGCAGCTCGATCGAACAGCCTCGATCGAGCTGCCTGGCCGATCGGGCAGCACTTTCCTCATTTGGCATCCTATAAATACCCCTGTCATTGTCATCCTTTCCACTTTTGGAAACCTCTGTCCGACCAGCACGCTTAGCTCATCCTTTTCTCAGATTCCTCTCGATTCCGGTAAGATTTCGTCCTAAATCTTGTACTTTCTTGATCTACACGCACTCCTACACCTTTCTATCTTTCAAATCTTAACTTTTAACCGTGAAATCATCAAGATTCAAGTGTTCTAGGATGATGTCATCATGGGTTCTTGAAGAACTTCATGTTTTGGCCTCAATCCACCAAGGATAACTTGGATCTAGCCGATTTCCACATAAATAAAGAAAGATCTTTCATAGATCTAAACATATACACGGTGAAAAGGATTGAAAGATGGATTTTCCAACTTTCTTTCAACTCTTTTTCACTCAATGCCTTCAAACCGATAGAAATGGAGCCTGTGCCGGCTTACGAATCACTCCGGTGGTTGCATGGCTCAAGATCCGGATTCTATCCACGAGGTTAACCGATTTCGGGTTAAACGTTAAACTCCGTTCCGAACAGTTCACCGGCCGGATTTGGGTGATTCCTGTCCGATCAGGGGAACCAAGTAAGGACGAGGGATCTATGGTTCGACTCGTTGTCAAAATACCTCAATAAAATGACAAACAATCAGAACAACCAAGTGTTAGACGAATAGGCTGATCAGGTCAGGGTGCTGACCGATCGGACTGCTGTCCGAACGGACAGCCAGCCGATCGGACAGTCAGCAGATCGACTGGCCAGCCGATCGGTTAAGAACATTATCTATTTCACAAAGTGGCTTGGAATTTTCAAGAACAAAGGTTGCTATAAATGGAGGGCATTCCAATTTGCTAATTGTTGCAATTTTGTTGGAATGAAAGTGATACATTACTGTGGCACTTGTTACTATTAATGCTGAACCTGCATCATCTTTCTTGTGGTTTATTACATAATTATTTCCTTTTTTTCATCACATGCGAATTTTGTTTTCATGGTGTAGAGTCACAACACTGTTATTTTGTTTTTGATCAATTATGTTAAAGCTGCATTGACAACACGCAAAATTAGTGTCAGCTTCAAATAGTTTTCTTTGAGTAAATTTTTGGGACATATGATTTTTAGGTCGGTTCAGAAGGAGATTTATGGAATAGAAATGTGCTAAGAGCTCTGTAACACCCCGTGTTTTCGAGAAGTCAAAGTCAAGGTCAAAGTCAACGACCGATTTCGCGCGACTTGACTTGTAGTAGATTTCTTTTGTATGTTTATTTTAGTTGTATTATGTGGAGTAAGTTTCAATAATCACAATAATCGACGTATGATTATCGCTTTTCATTCGACCCACGACTGTGAACTATAGGAAGTAACAATGCGATAAAGTTAACTGAACGATAACCAAAGTATGCTAATCAAATCGACATCGAATCAAATCTCAACTCGAAATACGCATTTGGAATATTGTTATACGTGTGTGTGTGCCTTATGTGTTACCTGCGCATGTTTAATTTTGTATGTTGTGGAAATCAATCGGAACTCGAAACGCAATCGAACTCGAATCACAATCGAACTATGTTAATTAGTGGAGAAGGGATAGTGCGAGATATGAGTGGTTGGGATTAAAAGTAATTTGACTAGGAAACCCTATCGTATCGAACCGCTCGCAACCAAAATTGAAATATCAAAAATCGTCGCACCGAACACTCGAAACGTGCAGCTGATCGATCAGGCTACCAGCCGATCGAACAGCCAGCCGATCGGACTGCTGTCCGATCGGACAGGCTGTCCGATCGAGCTGCCTGGCCAATCGGCCAGCACTTTCCTCATTTGTCATCCTATAAATACCCCTGTCATTGTCATCCTTTCCACTTTTGGAAACCTCTGTCCGACCAGCACGCTTAGCTCATCCTTTTCTCAGATTCCTCTCGATTCCGGTAAGATTTCGTCCTAAATCTTGTACTTTCTTGATCTACACGCACTCCTACACCTTTCTATCTTTCAAATCTTAAGTTTTAACCGTGAAATCATCAAGATTCAAGTGTTCTAGGATGATGTCATCATGGGTTCTTGAAGAACTTCATGTTTTGGCCTCAATCCACCAAGGATAACTTGGATCTAGCCGATTTCCACATAAACAAACAAAGATCTTTCATAGATCTAAACATATACACGGTGAAAAGGATTGAAAGATGGATTTTCCAACTTTCTTTCAACTCTTTTTCACTCAATGCCTTCAAACCGATAGAAACGGAGCCTGTGCCGGCTTACGAATCACTCCGGTGGTTGCATGGCTCAAGATCCGGATTCTATCCATGAGGTTAACCGATTTTGGGTTAAACGTTAAACTCCGTTCCGAACAGTTCACCGGCCAGATTTGGGTGATTCCTGTCCAACCAGGGGAACCAAGTAAGGACGAGGGATCTATGGTTCGACTCGTTGTCAAAATACCTCAATAAAACGACAAACAATCAGAACAACCAAGTGTTAGACGAATAGGCTGATCAGGTCAGGGTGCTGACCGATCAGACTGCTGTCCGAACGGACAGCCAGCCGATCGGACAGTCAGCCGATCGACTGGCCAGCCGATCGACTGGCCAGCCGATCGGTTAACACATGGTCCCACACTTAATCAATTTATTTTGAAGACTAGTATTGAACGAACTGCTGTTCGATCGGACTACTGTCCGATCGGATTACTCTTCGGATCATGAGATACTATACTTCAACACTTAATCGATTTTTCAACATGTTCGATGCACTAGGAGTGCCACCCGATCGAACAGCCGCCCGATCAGGTGACACCCTGCTGAGAACTTGTCTTGCTAAAAATACCTAACCGATCGGGTTGCCGGCCGATCGAACAGCCGTCCGATCGACCGACCTGAAGGGTAAAGATACTTCAATGTTTAAAATGCTACCATGAAAACTTCAAAAGTCAAACCATCATACACAAACACATTCATCTCATAGGAAGAAACAATCCACTCGAATAGTCATCCAACCGGACTACCGTCCAACCGGATGACCATCCGAACGGATTGTTATCCGCACGATTAGCCGTCCGATCGGATTACCATTTGACCGAACTACTATCCGACCGATTCACACATTGTACCGTTTTACGCGTCACTTATCGTTATGCTATCAATCCATTCAGGCTAACTTTACTCGCTAAGCGCTCCCTTCAATCCATCAACCGCTGTGAGTATACTCGATCCCTTTTGCTTTATGCACTTTTGGGTGTTACATACGTTACAACTATTCAAATCACATCAAACACACTACTCAATACTATTTGAACGCTAACCATTAATGCATGTTATACGTGGCTTATGAATGCTTGTTTGTTATGTTTACACATGGAATGCTGTCTACCTGCCTTAGCAACGATAGTACTATAGTTTGGACTCAGCACCCGTTCGCGGGGGTTGTTAAGGACAATTACTTGCATGGTTACGGTGGTAATAATGTATTGCGAACTGCATCTGGCAGTCAACCCGCAGTCATTGGTATCGATGGATCTATGTCGATAACTAACGTGCTTCATTTCACTATGTGTACGTGCTGGTTATGCGTAAACGAATTCGAACTTTATATGCTATTATCAAACTTGTATGCTCACCTTTACATTATATGTATTGACTTTATTTTAACGTATGTGACAGGTGCTTAGGATGCACATCTGGTAGGAAAGTGAAGCTAGAATAAAGCTTTAGAGCCCAACAAATAGTTGTCTGTAGTAAATGAATCAAGGGTCTCTAGAAGCAGATAAACAATCGCTCTATTTAAATCTGAGTTGTCGGAACAGAATGATTTGCCTAGACTTTATCTGTAATAATTTGTTTACTGTTTGAGACATGGTATGGGACATGTTATTTTAAATTGAATAGTAATGATAATTGTTATGGAAACTTCTGGACAATCTGTTTCGCTCAGTGCCATGCCCCGATGTTTCCGCCATCGGTTGGGGTGTGACAAGCTCCAAAGATTACTCTGTATAAATACATATAATAAGTCCATTGAAATTAGATTTTTTTTCATAGTATAATTTGAAATGGAATGGAATACAAGAGGTTTAATCATTATCTGAAGTTTCTTATTTCATAGTTATAATTTAAGTTTGGTCTTTTATTTAGGTGTAAACGATGATGATCTCCGTGAAACGCTGTCTTTTATTTATTTAGGCGTGCCAGATCTTTTATAACTGTAATTTGCTTGAGTTGACTACGCTATGTCTCCAAATAGAAAAAAATATGCACACTTATGGAGAAAATATAATAAGACAAAATAGATAGTAGTTAAAATTGTAAATTGGAGAAAGAGAAGAAATGATAAAAAAAGAATATAGAGATAGGTATGGGGTGTTGGATGTGGAAAGTTTTTTAAAATATGATATAAATTTTAAAAAAGTAAGCATTTTTAGTTAAATTATAAGGGTAAAGATGGTGGATTGGATGTGAATGCTCTTATTTGTTGTCTAAATTTGGTGTTTTATAGATTGTTAGAACTATAATTGAATAATTTTTAATTGTTAAATTTAGAATCGAGTAATCGTTAATGGTTTTGACTTTTGAAGTTGGGTTTGATTTTTAGAAATTGTGCCTCTTAAACAACCATTCGGTGCTAAAAAACGCAAAAAAGAGAAAACTAGATGAAACGATTTGCTATCAAGAATGCTCGGAGAGCTTAACAAATCATCGGTTAGCTGGTACATTATGCCATACCAGTTTAATATTATCCTTTTGCCATGTTAATCGTCGTTAAAAAATATCAGTTTATATAATTCGTTAGGGCCTAAGAGCCTTTTTTTGGCTCGACCGAGGCATTTGAATCCTTAGGGCCGACCTTGAAACGAAAATAGAAGGTTTAACAAAATAATTATGTGTTGGTACAAGGCTAACAGTTATAAACAGTAGCTGGGACTTCCATCATTAAAGCCAGAAAATTAGCTGAAAAAACAAGAGTGAAATGTGGCTTTAATGAAACAGTATGCTATGTTAAATAAAGCTACAATCAGACTGAACCACAATATTTACATAAGGTTACGTAAATTTGAATTGTGTTGTAGTTTGATTATCAAATCAAAACTGACCGGGAATAGTTAAGTAATCATTAAAGTATAAGTAGGAATATTAGACTGAGTGTAGTGGGGCGACTCCCACCCCTAGGTCGCCCCAAGTCGCCTGGAACACCGCCCCCGGGGGCGACTTGGGGGGCGACCCCCTCCAGCCCGTCTCAATCTCGTCGCCCAAATTCAAACCTTTATATCCTTTGCCAACGGTTATGTTGGCTAAGCTTATTATTATTTTTTTTTTTAATAATCCAACCTTTATAAAATACCCCATATCACATTTTTACCACAATTTTCTCTCAAACTCATCAAAATTTATACCAATCTTCTATCAACTCAACAAAATTTATACCAATCTTCTATCAACTCATCAAAATGTATCCCCACAACATCCCTCCTTTCAACCAAAATACACAATCTTCCAATCCACAACCCGATCTGACGGACCCAAACGTTTTAAATAACCCCGCTTTTTACGCCTATTTCAATAATATGCACGTTGCTAGCCCTACACCGCAAGTATACTACAACAATACGCCCATACCGCAACATATGGGGTTCACCACTTGGAACACACAACAACCCGGTGGTTTTCAAAACGTTGGAGGATCGAGCCAACAAAATGGTATAAATTTTTTAGATATTTTTTTTGTAAAGAATATGTTTTTTTTTTTTTTTTTAACTTTGTTTGTATTCCATCTAGTGGTTGATTTAGGTGACGAAGAAGTTCCGGAGACCCAGTTCGATGTCGGTCAAAAAAAGAAACGTTCGCACAAGAGGAAAACAACGGGTGAAGAACGCTTGAAAACCAAACCGATACCATGGACTTCCAACGAGGAAATGAGCTTGTCCAAGGCTTGGCTAGAAATAACCGAAGACCCGAGATGTAGTAACTATCAAAAGGAAAAAACATATTGGTCTCGTATTTACAACCTTTTCCTCAAGTTGGAAGGTCAAGAAGATGGATACCGTGATGCCGATGGTATCGGCGCGAAGTGGCGTAAAATGCGTCCTTTGATTCAAAGTTTCAACCAAATATACACTCGCCTAAGTAACTCGCGTGTGCGCCAAAGCGGTTCCGACGATGCGATGCTCCAAGCAAACGCCCAAAATGAATTCCGAGTCGAACACAAGAAGGCGTTTCCTTATCTTGCTATTTGGTTAATTTTAAGAAGGAGTTCGAAATTTAACACAGTCATCGCCTTCGATCCATTTAAAACTCGTGGCCAACCGTCGGCTAAGCGGTCAAAAACCTCATCCTCAAACGACCATCAAAGTACCGTGTCGGACGCTCGGACTCAAATAAATCTCAACGACATTGAGGAAGACAACGAAGAGCCACATGAAGAGGCCGAACCGTTTCAACCACCACAACGACCGGTTGGCCGAGATAGGGCCAAAAAAGCCGCCCAACCGTCTTCTAGCGGTGTACGAATCGACTACACCGAAACGTTCGAAAAAGTGACCAATAAGTTAGACGGCTTGTTGCAAACGAGCCAACAACGGATCAACTTAAAAAAAGAACACGGGGACCGAAAGCTAAAGCTGAAAGAAAGTCGTCAAAAAGCACTTGATTTGCAAATATTAACAACCGACACGACAAACCTTACCGGAGCCGAGCTCGCTTTAGCCGAACAAATGAAGCAAGAAATTCGAGAAAAATATAACCTTTGTTGAAGTAATTTTTTTATTTTGGTTGAAGTAATTTTTTTTTTTAGTTGATGTATTTTTTTATTTTGGTTGAAGTAATTTTTTTTTTTTAGTTGATGTATTTTTTTATTTTGGTTGAAGTAATTTTTTTTTTAGTTGATGTATTTTTTTATTTTGGTTGAAGTAATTTTTTTTATTGAAGTATTATTTTTTATTTACTTTGATCAATACTTTTATAAAAAATAGGATTTTTTTTATATCTTTTACATAAAAAAAGACAAAATAAATGGGTGCCACGTGTCGCAAGACGCCCCACCCAGCAAGGTTGCCCCACTACCCCTTTTTTGGTCAAAATCCTCTTAGGTGACGTGGCGCCACATGTCGCAAGGCGCCCACTCAACAGGTTGCCCCACTACACTCAGTCTTATTTGTAAACTAAAATGCAGATTTTTTAAGCAAACCTTAAGTATTTTAATCATACCACATGAAGAATATCTAGGAGTCAGTTTTTTTTTTAAATATTAAATATTATATATACATAATATCTGAAATGTTTGGATGAGTATGTGTTGAAATAGTGAGAGAAGATCACTAAAGTCCTCATTTGGTGTTATACATACATGATTGATTATGTTTTTATAGTAATATTACATGAATTCTAGTCGTGTTTCTATTTTAATTTGTTTACGTATTCCTAGAAAAAATTCCAGTCTACACATAATATATGGATAGACTAACTACGGTGTAAAAATTAATTAATTAACTATTTAAATGACTATTTTATCTTTTTTTTAACCAGATGTTACGTATTTACTCCAAATAATAAAACAAAAAAAATCCCTACCCAATCGTCTCTTTTAAGAGCATCTCCAACGCATCGATCTAATGCGTTAGTTTAAAAAACGGACGAGCACAAAAGCGGAGTGGTGCATATGGTTTGGAATTGCAAGGGTGGGTCCCGTTGGACGGTTGAACAATTCTTTAAAAGATAACCGCAATGGCTATATATTTTTTAAATTAAAATAATTAAATTTAAACCAACATATCCACTATATATACACACATTTACATTACACATCTAACACAAACAAACACTCTCAATCCCCACTTCTAATTTACCATTTTCAAATTCCATTTCAATCACAAAGAGCTCAAGCGACAAACTGTGCAACACCCGCTTACACGTAATATTTTTGCAACGGATACCACGAATGACAAATAGTCCGCTAAATCTCCAACATTGCATTACCTTCCCATAGGAGTGTGTAAAAAACCGAATTAACCGACTCATAACCGAATTAACCGACAAAACCGAACCAAATAAAAAACCAGTGGGTCTTTTAATGTTTTTTTTTCTTCTGAAAACCGAAAGTAGCGGGTCGGTTATGGTTATCAATGTTTCCATACCCACCATAACCAAACCGACATGTAGTAAAATGTTTGTCGGACTTAGCACTTTTAACCATTTTGTTAATATTTGATGTTTTTGTTAAACGTTTTTAGTAGTTATGGGTTATTTCATATCATTTTGCTTGAATGTTTATATGAATTTATGTAATCTATCATACCACTTTATTTGAATATTCGGTAATAATCGATATTAATATTATATATTATATGTATTTTAATACTATGTAATATGCTAATATATAGAAATATGTAATAACAATTTATTTTATGTTAAAAGATGAGCTATTTTTAGCTAGTCCAAAATTAATGGTTAACCACCCATAACCGACCTATTTTAACATTCAAAACCGATTAACCAAAACCACCATAACCGATCGGTTATAGTTATGGTTATCCATTAACGGACATTGTGATTATGGTTATGGTTTGGGGTTAAAACCGACCCACGCACACCCCTACCTTCCCGTTATTACTAATGATGTCAATCTTCTTAATGATCAATTCATACAATTTGTCATGGAAATGGTCGACGTATTGTAGTCCGATGGCGTCGAACAAATGTGCTTGTCAATATTTGATTTGACGGGCATCGAAGCAAGCTCAAGTTCCTGACAAAGAAAAAAGAGGAAGTGCAAAGAACTAAATAGGAGTCAAGTGGAAGGAGACTCGTGTCTATGGAACAACTCCTTTGCCCTACAACTTGTGTTTGATGAAGTCAGATTTAGATGTCGTCTTCGGATGAGGCATTCACTTTTGGTTAGAATTGTAAACGGTCTATCTGATAGGTATTCGTAATTTTCATAATGTACAGACGAATTTGGCAGAACGATGCTATTTTTAATTCCGAATGCTTGGAATGTTTAAGGTATTTTTGTAAGTATATTATTGAAATATATTCTAACGAGTACATGAGGAAGCCTAATGCAACCGACATCCAACAGTTGTTAGAGGCTCATCAAAGCCGACACGGCTTTCCAGGAATCCTTGGTAGCAGTAATATGCATTAGAGGTGGAAAATTGCCCTGCTGCATGGCACGACCAGTTTACTCGTGGTGTCCACAGATTTCCCACCATAATGCTCGAGGCAGTAGCATCATGTGACCTTTGGATTTGACATGCTTTTTTTGGAGTTGTCATCTCAAACAATGAAAACAACATCATAAACCAGTCACCGATATTCTACGACATCTTAGACTGCTTTGTGCCGCCTTGCATTTTTACAATGAACGACATGGAATACACCCAAGGATATAATGAAGTTATTTTAAAAAAACACGAGTCAGCAAGAAAGTATGTGGAAAGGGCTTCGGTGTCCTCCAGGCTTGATGACACATTATACAAGGTCCAACAAGGATTTGGAAGCCAAGAAGTATATCTGATATAATCTACACGTGCATAATACTACACAGAATGATCGTTGAGGACGAAGGTTATGTCGTATCAAACTGTGATAATGATGAGGATGAGGATTTGTTGCCACTAACATCACATGGCCCTACAGACAATTTTGTTGAACGCTTACAATGGAGTAGAAACTTAGGTGACAGGGAAGCTCATCACACTCTTCGACACAATTTGACCGAGCACCTTTGGGCACATCAGCAGGCAGGACAAGAGGAAGATGGTGAGTAGTTTTGTTTTATTATGTAGTTTGTTTATGTGTTTTTTATATATTTAGGTTTGAAGTGTGTAACAACCCTCGGTAAAACCGACACCCTCATAATATTCCGACACCCTAATATATTTTAGAATGTCCCATTATATCTTTATATATACCCCATATGTGAAAACCGAGCCCGAAATACGTTATAGCATTAAAAATAGAATTTAAAATCTGAAACTTAAGTTAAGGCGGGCCGCGTAGACCCACCCCAAGCCTTTACGCGGGCGGTATCGAGGTGGATACCTGATTTCGTTTGATTACTTAAGTCCAGACGGGCCGCGTAAGACCCCGTTTAAGTTAACGCGGGCCGCGTGAGCTCAAAGTTGTGGCGCAGCCCGGTGATGACATGTGTCATCATCGTGGCAGGGCTAGATCATGACCGGGACAAGCTATATGGTTGACCAGGCTTGACGCGGGCCGCGTAACCCTTGTCTGTTCTTTACGCGGGCCGTGTGAGGACCAGTTTCAGCACCTATATAAGAAAGCAACGGGTTTTCGTTTTTCGTCGTTCATTTCTCAAATCTCATATCACAATTTCTGTAGAAGTGTTATAATACGCGGGTATTATACCCCCTAATTAGCGAGATTCTGCTCCGTTGTAACTATTATAACCCCTGGATACGTATTAGATACGCTGCCCGATTGATCTAGGGTTCCGTAATGGCTGTCGTGGTACTGCCCGACGTAGTCGTTGGAATGCCGTCTCGGGGAGGGTATTACTAATGTTAAAATGGGTTATTATACTAACGCGTGTGCTTTTGTGTAAATTATAGATAATTCTCAGGAAACCCTTACGGGAATTCTAAGACAGCAATGTGAGTTGATCCACTTTTTGTAAACCTTTTTGTGAACTGTTTTACAAAACCTTAAATATCTTTCCATGCGAATAACAGTTATTGAGTATTTGTAAGAATACAATTACAGTCGGTAAATTTGGGGTTTTGTATACAAAATTTGTTACCACCTGGTAAAGGAGTAACATGACCATAAGTCGGAACGACATTACCGTGTGGTGGTAATTGATATAACTTGGAAACAAATGTAATTGCGGATGCGCCCTCAATACTGTGCACTGTGACTTTTTATTTAAACTTGATTAAACTGGGATTCACTTACCAGTATTTCCCACTGAAAAATGTTTTTAAAACGCGTTTCAGGTAACAAAATGTGAAAGGCAAATAGAAGCCAGCTGGACAGCACTGAAGGCTTGTAAAAGTGGCAATGAAGTTACCTAAAATAAAATAGATGTTTTTATTAAATAAAATAGGATACATTCCTATGAAAATGTGTGTACTATGAACTTGGGTTTTATCCCATTTATTTAAAGTTATAAAAAGAGTGGTATTTTACTCTGATTAAATATTTCCTAACTACGGTCCTGATGAAAATTTCCGCTGCCAAATTAGACTAATACCACGATACCACCGAAACTGGCTCGCGGCCGCCGGTTCCCGGGAATCAGGGATCGGGGGTTGCGACAGAAGGTGGTATCAGAGCTAAGCCACTGATTCAGCCACAGAGGTGTTCTGCTGACATCAAAATGCAAAGTGTTAGGAAATAAATTATGGAAATACGTGTATAACTGTAATTATTTGCTATGTGTTATTTGACTATCTGTTAGTTTACAGTATAAGCGACCAAGGACCATCTGACGCGTATCGTCAATTCTCTGGTTCGCCTAGAAGCGAAGGCACCTCCTCTTCTCAGCCTGTCCTCTCTGGGTACTCTGCTGACACGGAAGAAGGAATCTTTGTGTTTAAGGCTCAATCCGAGGAACCATTTCCTCAAAAGAAAAGGGATGGTTCAGTCGAGGGGCGCATGAGCGTAGAAAACGTATGAAAAAGTTACAGGAACAGAGGGTATTAGCAGCAGCCAAGAGAGAAACAGATGCCTATGCCCAGGATATGATAAATAGGGGTATAGCCCACATCCATATATTAGCAACCACTGCAGCTGACCCTAACCTAGAACAAATAATAGCACCCTAACCACAATTGCCTGACCAACCCATGGAGCTAGAAATCCCTGAAAACCAAGTAGAGATGCATGACTTCAACCCGGAGGAAATACCAAGGGTAGCAGCACCAAACCCCCTAGACCCAAATTATGACCCCTGGTGGGACAATAATAGGGATTATGTGCCACGTTACCAAATGCACGAAGACATGCCTATGCCAACCCTAGGAGACTACCCAGGTATGGATCCTTTAGACCCTTATTACCACGACGAATACATTAGGGAAATTTTAGAAGATCCTTACCATCTCCGAACTCATACACCTCCATATCAGGAACCCGCATCCTAGATTCCAAACCCAGTCCTAGAACCTGCACCCCCAATGAGTGCAGAAAACGTCCAAGAACTTAGGACTTTCGGTGAGGAAATTTTAGAAAGCAGTGAGAGAATGCGACAGGTGGGAGAGCGTCTCGTCTGGAAGTATGACGAACGCAATATGGATTTCTGGATGAATCCATATCCGGGAATGTGAAGGGAAGAAACGGTAGTAGTAATAATAATATAATAATATCATAAAAATAAAATATGTGAGTACGGATGCCTACTATTATTAGTATAATTTTCTTTCAGTTGGTATTGTAATTTTTATTTCAGTACTAGTGTGTAATAGACGCATAGTATATGAATAGAGTAAGTCGCAATGATCAACGCTTTTGGTTAAATTGCGTGTCATGTGATTGACTATATTAAACATTATTTTGTGATATTAATACGGGGTAAATGTTTAAAATTCAGATGGCCGACGAAGGACATCAAGATAATCAGAATAACGATAACCAGAGTAACATTAACGTGGTTAATGAGAATCCAAGCGACAATAACCATGGAAACCAAATGGATAACAGTGCCGTTCAACACATAGTGGCACAAAGAATTATAGATGCAATGCCATTTATTATTCAAACGGTTCAAGAAGCGAATAATAAAAGTAAACATATCAGTAAGCGACCAATTGAACCAGAACACAGTGTGAACAATGGCCCTGTACTTCAAATGCCCATTCCCAAAAGAAGAAGAACTGTGCCTTACGGTTGTTCTTACAAGGAATTCTGGTCCTGCAAACCAATAGAATTCTCGGGCAATGAAGAACCTATTGCAGCTCTACGCTGGATAGAAAAGAATGAGGCTGTTATGAAAATAAGTAAATGTGCGGAAGAGGACAAGATAATGTTTGCTTCCAATCTATTTAAGAATGCAGCCTTAGAATGGTGGAACACTATCCTTCAGTCTAGAGGAAGTGATAGGGTTTATAATATGGAATGGGAAGAATTTAGGAATATCGTGGAAAGGAAATTCTGCCCTCCTAATGAAAAAGAGCAAATAGCAAACAAATTCCTAAATCTTAGGATGAATGGAGTGGATAGTAAAGGATACACTACTACATTCTTTGAATATGCTAGGATAGTGCCAACCCTTGCATCACCCGAACCGGTATTAATCTCCCGTTACATCTGGGGATTAATTGGAGAAATTAGACATGTAGTCAAGGCAGCTAGACCTCAAACCATAGAAGAAGCCGTAGAACTAGCTAATACCTTGACTGATGAACTAGTTCGTACTAGAGAAGAAGATCAGAGGAGAAACTTAACTCAAAGGTTTACCCAAGAATTCCGTTCTGGGAATTTCAACCGTAGGAATGTAGGTTCTACCTCTGCACCATACTGCAGGATTTGCAAGAAGAAGCATTCTGGAAAATGCTCCACTTACTGCAATTTCTGCAAAGCACCAGGACATAAGGAAGAGACCTGCAGAAGGAAACCAACAAATGGACTGTGCTTCAACTGTGGAGAAAAAAGGTCATATCAAGCCAAACTGTCCAAAATTGACTCCAGCTACGAACAACAAGAACACTAAAAATGCTAGAGCATTTCTTCTAACTGCAGAAGAAGCTAAGATGATTCCAGACGTAATAGCTGGTACGTTTTTAGTTAATGATGTATTTGCTAAAGTATTATTTGACTCTGGTGCGAACCAAAGTTTTATCAATACTTCGTTTTGCAAACTTCTAAATCAGTCATTAACTAAACTACCACAAGAATGTCTAGTAGAGACCGCAAACAGAGAAACTATTAGGATTTCTGAAGTCTTGCAGGGAGCAAGAATAGAAATTTTAAACCAAACATTTAGGGCAAATCTTTATCCCATGAATCTAGCAGGATTTGATGTTGTTTTAGGAATGGATTGGTTAATAGCCAATAAAGCCAGTATTTTATGTGATCAAAAGTCAATTCAAGTAAATTCATCTAAAGGTAAAACGATCACAATTAAAGGAAATTAGCCATCTAGATCCACAAAATTCATCTCTGTGATGAAAACTGCAAGTTCTATAAGAAAAGGTTCTATAGTGTATTAGATTTCTATAATCACTAACACTAAAGGAAAAGAACTAAAAGACATTCCAGTAGTGTCTCAGTTTTCAGATGTCTTTCCAGAAGAATTACCAGGACTACCACTCGACAGAGAAGTTGAATTCAGAATTCACTTGCTACCAGGAACAACACCAATTGCCAAAGCACCTTACCGTTTGGCACCCGCCGAAATGCAGGAACTGAAGAAACAATTAGATGAATTGCTAGAAAAGGGATTCATACAACCAAGTTCATCGCCATGGGGAGCGCCAATCTTATTTGTTAAAAAGAAAGACGGATCAATGCGTATGTGCATTGACTACCATGAATTAAAGAAGGTTACGATTAAGAATCGGTACCCATTACCGAGAATCGATGATCTGTTTGATCAACTGCAAGGAGCTCGATTTTTCTCAAAAATCGATTTAAGGTCGGGATATCATCAATTAAAGGTACAGGAAGAGGATATTCCTAAAACCGCATTCAGAACAAGGTATGGTCATTATGAATTTACTGTCATGCCATTTGGTTTAACCAATGCCCCAGCTGCATTTATGGACATGATGAACCGAATATGTAAGCCATATTTGGATAAATTCATAATTGTATTTATAGATGATATTCTAATTTACTCTAAGAGTAAAGAAGATCATGCAAGACATTTGCACGCACTTTTGAGTTTACTACGAAAGGAAAAGCTTTATGCTAAGTTTTCAAAGTGCGAATTTTGGTTAGAACAAGTGCAATTCCTTGGACATTTAGTTAATCATGAAGGAATTCATGTAGATCCAACAAAGATCGAGGCGATTACCAAATGGAAAACCCCTGAGTCACCAACCGAGGTTAGAAGTTTCTTAGGACTGGCCGGTTATTATAGAAGATTTATTAAAGATTTCTCTAGAATAGCCATTCCTTTAACTAAGTTAACCTGTAAATCCATTAAGTTTGAATGGGGACCAAAACAAGAAGAAGCATTTAGAATTCTTAAGCAAAGATTAACCCATACACCCATACTAGCGTTACCAGAAGGAACTGAAGACTTTGTAGTCTATTGTGACGCTTCTAAATTAGGTTATGGATGTGTATTAATGCAACGCCAAAAAGTTATAGCTTATGCATCCAGACAACTTAAGAGTCATGAAAAGAATTATTCTACCCATGATTTAGAACTAGGAGCTATAATTTTTGCCCTTAAGATTTGGAGACATTACCTTTATGGTAGTAAGTTTACCATATTTACTGATCACAAAAGTTTAAGGTATGTTTTCGGGCAAAAAGAATTGAATATGAGACAAAGACGTTGGATGGAATTGCTTAGTGATTATGATTGTGATATCCAGTATCATGAAGGAAAAGCAAATGTAGTGGCAGATGCTTTAAGCCGAAAGTATCATGAAAAGCCAAGAAGGGTACGTTCTCTTAAATTAAATCTAAAAGTAGATTTAAATGATCAAATTAGAAAAGCACAAGAATCAGTAATCAAGGAAGATACTGAAAAACTAAAAGGCATGATTAAGGAGTTAGAACAAGGAACAGATGGAATTTGGAGATTCCATGAAAAGAGAATGTGGATACCTAAATTAGGAAACCTACGCCATCGTATATTAGAAGAAGCCCATAAGTCTAAGTATACGATGCATCCAGGAGGTGATAAAATGTACCAAGACCTAAAGAAAAATTTTTGGTGGATAGGAATGAAAAAGGACATAGCAGCTTACGTTTCTAAATGTTTAACTTGCTCACAAGTTAAAGCTGAACATCAGAAACCCTCAGGTTTGTTACAGCAATTAGAAATGTCAGTATGGAAGTGGGAATTGATAACAATGGATTTTGTTACTAAATTACCCAAAACTAAGAAAGGAAATGATACAATCTGGGTGATTGTAGATAGGCTAACCAAGTCAGCTCATTTCCTACCAATGAAGGAAACTTTTAGTATGGAACAATTATGTCACACCCCTATTTTCCACGTGTCACCGGTGGGCCCGGTGGGGAGTATCGTGACGTAGTTGGTATCATCATAGACAAACAACACAATATATATAAATGCACAGCGGAAGCAAAGATAGGTTCATTTCAACTTTAATAAAGTGTAATATTAAATATCACTAATAGTCGAAACGGATCCACAGGCGGATCAAAATAAAATAAGATATTGTTCAACAGTTTATTGTCGTCCAAGCTTGCGAGACTTATTGTGGATGCTCTAGAAGACAGCCAGCCTATTACGTGTAGTACCTGCACTTAACCTTTTGGGAAAATACGTCAGTTTACACTGGTAAATACAATTTAACTGACTCATTTTGAAAATGGTTGAAAATTGATTTAGATGCACGTGGCACAAAACATTTTATAACTTGGGATAATTATTTATTATAATAATCTTGTGAACGAATTACATGTTACTTGTGCGTTCAGTAGCCTGGATCTTGTCCGGGTTAAAGATCAATAGACCCTCCACATTATAGAGTTATTCACTGACGGGTGTACGCCTACACCCCGTGCTCGGTCGTGGCCATCTCGTAAGATGATGCCAAGGATATCCGGGACATGGTCATTAACCCCCCCAAAGGCTTTAAGTAAAACAAGACTGTTTAAACGAGCCGATCAAATTATTCAATTAACCATACAAAGATGTAAGATTTGATGCTCGATCAAGCGGTATTCTATATACCGTAACCCAAGCCCGTATAGGGAAAATAAGTTAAAAGTATTTACCTGAGCTAAATATAAATTCAATCCCAGCCGTATACCACCAAGCAAGTACAGATAGCTTTTACCGGGCTCCTAAATCTGGAACGAAGGTTTTTAATAACCTATTAGATTCCTAACGGGTCTTTAATTAAGCCTAAGCTTAGACCGGTTAACTTTAAGGACGATACGGTTCAAACGCACGATTAAGCGAAGACCGGATAGAATGTGATTTAGACCCGACAAGTTTGAAGACTTGTATAATATGGGTATACTAAACACATTCTGGATTTTGAGATAAAAATGATAAGGTTTGACCCGTTTCGGTCAATTTATGCAAACTAGTTACATAAACCGAACCGAACGCGAAAAGAGCGTTACGGGTAACCATAAGAGTCATATGCAAGTTTCCTGAGATAATATGCCTTAAATATGTTATACTATCAGTAAGATATCTTCTATAATGCCCCATACGAATTTAAACTCAATTTACGCCTCATAAGGGCATTTTGGTCATTTAAAAGATTATAAAAGAGTTAAATTTGTAATCTGAGTTACAGGTCTGATTTATACAGAAAATACACTTAATTTAACATGTTATAACAGTAGGGTATGACCCATATGTGAAACTTATCATTTAAAACCAAACTATGCACCTTAGGGGTATTTTGGTAATTTCACAAGGGCTTAAAAGGTCAAAACTGGAAACCTGGGTTCAAAAACTTTTACTTACTGTTATTATCTCAAAATATACTAAAAACATCAGTAGGTATCAACCTTATATGTTTAATATAGTTTTAGTACATACTATGCGTTAAAAACGCTTAAAAAGGCGATTTGGAGCCATTACCGGGTTTTTAAAGGAAAGCTGATATTTTTATAATTCCAGAAGGCTCAAAATATTTTATTTAACAAATAAAATCAGTAGAAAAAGTTTTGGGGTCAAAAGGATTTGTAAAACTCATTTTATGGCTTAAAATGGCAAAATCGGTATTAACCGAATTAAACTTAGAGACCTATGTTATGCTCAGCCAAAAATTAAATAAAAATCTTCAAAAATCCCAAAATATTATATTACATCAGTGGGTAAAAAGTTTGATATCAAAAAGTGGGTTTAAATAGGTTATACGCTAATTACGCCGTTTAAGTAACATAAAGCTTTCAAATTACGCTAATGAGCATAACTTCTAATCTAGACTTCAAACTGATGTCAAATTTTAGGTGCAAGTTTATAAATCAGTAATTAAGGTTTCTACTCTTTCACTTTTTCAAAAATCATGTTTTATAGTCAAAAGGGCATAATAGTCAACATTGAAGCATTAATCGGAAACATGCATGTGAATCGGATAAGTAATGAACCAAATTGTATAATCTCAGAGAGTTATACTTATATGAAACCTGGTCCAAAATAAGCTCTAAGGCAGATCTTAAACATGCATAAACGGATCAGAACTGATAGTCAAAGAAAAAGTCAATTTATGTGACTTTCGGTTGATAAACTAAGCTAGAACGAATTTGCAAAGGTTATGAATACTTACAATGGTCCTAATAAAGCTTAGAGATCACTAGGAAGATGTCTTGACGTCCAGGAAGCTTCAGAAGTTGATCTTGTGAATTTTGAAAGTGTAAGTGTTCATAGTTTACTACTTCAAGACCCTTTTATCATCACTTTGATCTGTTTAGAGGCTGCCATGTGAGTCTAGGATTGTTGTAAGAAGTATACAAGTGTCCCTAGTTGCATGAAAGTTCATTGGTGAGCTCCTTGAATCGACAACAGCTGGTTACAACTCGAAACAGAACAGCAACTGGCATCTGCAGGTTGTTTTTGTCGCTGGCAGGTCGCAGGCGGGCCGCGACAGGCCCCTCGCGGGCCGCGTACGAGCGCAGAACAGGTTAAACATGTTTTTAAGTTTTACATTTCAGTCCTTGACCTTTGTAACGTTGTTTTGGGTCCTTTTCTTGCACATTAGACCCTAAATTCTGATTTTTAAGGGCCTTGGGATATTTACAAACATGGTAAAGTCCTTGAACAACTTTGTGCTTACCCGAAAAGTCTCGAAATTCAACGTTAACGCAATTAACCCTTCGTGTACGGTTTTGATCATAACTTTCTCATACATTCACGAAACTTCATGAAATTTTTATCACATATTCTTGTGAGTATATTTCATCATTATAAAGTTTTGAGTTTGCCAAAAGGTCACTTAGAGGTATACTTTCAACATGTTGACACGTTTAGCCCCTGTAGTTTGTAATTCCTCACTTTCTTTCATTTTTCGCTTTGTATGATCCATGATTTACCCGTTTAAGGTTATAAACACCATGTAGGGTTATTGTAGGGCCTATTTATCAATTGTTGACACTTTGGACCCTTATATTCACATAGTTTCACTGTTTGTCAACTTTAGTCCCTGTAAAGCATGTTTTCACATATTCAAGGTCCATGACACGTGTCAATACATTATTGGACGTAAATTTTCGAGGTGTTACATCCTCACCCCCTTAAAAGAAATCTCGACCTCGAGATTTGATAAAATGCGGAAAGTACTTTTTGTCGCATAATGGACTTAACCTCAATAGCATATCTGGAGCTTTTTCCAAGCTCTCAAGTTAACCTTTATAATGGGTACATTTATCCTTTTGGAGCTTCTTCACCTATCGATCCTCAATCGATATAGGTTGCTTATTATATCATCAACCTGCATATCATTATGTGATAATGCTTCTCGACTTATTGATGAAACATATCCTTAAATCATTAGTGAAAATGTGTTGCGAGCTTCGTCCAACTCCTTACATAGGTTTTAGCTTATAAGCCATTTGATCCTGATACATTTGATTCCTTTGAATGATTCAATATATTCAGAGCTCAGCTAGCCTGATAATTAACAAATTGGCACACCCTTCCTGGGTGATATCTTTGTTGAACCTTATTCCTTCACAAGAACTTAGGAGGGTTGCTACTTTCATAAATCCTTGACTTTCTGCCAAATACTGGCAATTTACAGATGATCATGACTCTATTTATTCGTTGATTCCAAGGCAACTTTCAAATCCTGGTAATTGGGCTTCCCAAAGTCTCATCCACCAAACGGACGTTTTGATAATTCATCTATACAAGGTTTCCAAAGAAGTAGCCTTGATGCTCACATGACAACTATTATAGAAAAGCTGAATTTGAGGTGAGATGGTTATTCCAACCATTGATTAAAAATAATCTTAAGGAATAGCTAATCCTTGCGTTAGTCGATCAAATCGACGATCCTGGGCAGCTAATGAAAATTCTTAATTGTTGTCTAATTAGGGTTGCGGTAGTCAATGCATAAGCAAAATGAACCGCCTTTCTTAATTAACTAAAACGAATTCTCAGAAGGTTAAGTTAGGCTATAGGAATCCCTTATTCGCTTAATCAGGATTTCAATTCTTCTAATGATGGCACTAGCCGTCATGGAGATTTCATAATAATACAGCCCCATCTGGGAAATAAATCTTAACTCTACCTGCCTCTCAGGAGATAAACAGGGTAATCTTAAGAGAAGATAGTCAAGATACACAGAGATTACAGAGATTTTCCAAATCTCATGCTCCAGTTCATCCATCATTGCTTGTGTCAGATAAGGGACATATTCACATTACAAGTCTATGGATTCCCTTATTCATAGACACTTACTTGGAAAATTCCATTGTGTATGTCTTCTTTGAATACCATTAGTTGACTTTTAGTATCATATGATTATTGGGATATCTTTGTGGCTCCATGCATTAAACTTCCATACTGATCAGGCATGGAAGCAATCTATGGAACTTATTAAGATACATCAATCCTCATATGGCGCTTTTATCATACTGTCTGGTTTTCGCAATCGATAGAGATTAAGGAGTTATCAACTATATATGCTGACGCACTTCTTCTAGAGAGAGAATACTTCTAGAATTCCATAATTAGAGATTTCTAACAGGAACAGAAGAAATGGTTATTATGATTTCGCCTGTAAGTTTTACCTTACACTTAATATCTGGGGTTCTTACGGGAAAATTTCTAGAAGTTTTCTAAGCTTAAAATCTTACGAGAGACTTAGCAGTACCTGAATCCAAACGTAACTCTTAGCCAAAAGAAATCACAATAAGGGTTTATCTGGCGTCTTTATTAAGGTGAACTGCCTCTAATTATTCATCAGGAGGGTTAAACGCCTCCATTCTTAATCCTTTTAAACTTAGCTACAAAATCTTTGACAAACTTTTAGGGCAGTCTCAACTTTGACTGGTTATTTCTTAATCTATATAACATGAGTTGCTGAGTTAGGTCCATAATGGATTTATAATGAGCAGGTTTTGAAACCCTAAAGTTCCCTTTCATAGCCGATGCTAAATCATCGATATATATAGTGCATTACGCTTAAGTTCTAGGTTAACCGAATAAGAGCACTATTTCAACCAATGTACCAAGATTTGCAACCTACTGCCGATTGTTTATTGCTCTTATGGGGGAGTCGGAAAAAATTTTATTCCATTTTTTCCATTTCGTGAAGCGGCTAATAGGTTGTCTAATAAGGTCCTTAAAATTTGGACCATCTCATAATGAAAAGGGGGATCTCTCTTATGGACTCCATTAATGTCCTCACTAATCAAGGGTACTACCATCGAATGATTTTGATGCATACCTTACCGTGTGCTTTCCAGCATAACTGCTGACATACCCAATGGTTTCTACTTCATTCAACAATTTCTTGTAATCGATGATCCCTTTTTACTATTGAAGTCTCTTGACTTCCAAGAGACGAGGTACTTTTAAGTAAATCCTAAAAAGAATGGACTCCTTGCCACATATGATTTTATTTGGATTATTCTTCGCATATGAAGTATGATTAAAACTCTTATCATAAGTAGCGACATGTCTTTCTGAGCAACCACCATTTAGCTTCTGGAATCTTCTCGTGACTTTTCTTATAACCTTTCTATCAACTGGGTTAACTTCAGTTTTAGAGATTAATTCCATAAATTTTGAGGTCCACACTTGATGCACCATTAATATTTGTCGCATTTCTAGCATCGCGACTGTTGTTTGTTTCTTCTGAGTTTTCCATACTCACATCTTTTGGTATTAAATACCAATTTATCAATTAATTGAGTGCATTTCACAGTTAGTCATCATCCTGATGACTTATCATACATCGATCATGGTATTACTAAGCCATATGAACATCCCTAAGGAGTGTTATTAGATTGTGCATGTGCTTATATTTAATCAAAATGGAAATTTCACAAACTAGGCACCTAGCTCGGTTGGCTAGGCGCGCGAAAGGGTGTGGCCTAGACCCAGGTTCGATTCCGGGGACGGCCGGTTCCACCATTTTTTTTTGTTTAATATTAATTAAACGTACGGATACATGTAATTATGAGGGTTGTCTCATAAGGAGTCTTGATAACTATTTGTTTCTTATAATACACAATATGGGCTTGATTTTTCAAGAAAACCAATCGATTTTTATCACTAGATTGAGTCCTTATACTTTAACGGAAACTAGGACATCGGATGAATAATTCCTAATGGATATAAAACATCCATCTAATATTGCTGAAGTAGTCTCTGAGGTACTATCGACTAATTTTTACTTTATACTTAACGCTTAGGGTTTTTAACATGCAGATTTAATGTTTTACAACATCTATTGTCTACGAGAGACTTATCTGAACCTGAATCAAATAATACTCTAGCATGAGCGTTATTGATAAAGAAAGTACCAGTTGTGACATTGTCATCCTGAATAGCCTCTTGAGCGTCCATTTGAGAGCTCCCAGTTTTGGTCTCCTTAGCCTCCCTAGGCTTCTTGGTTTTATTTGGGCAATTTGTCTTGATGTGCCCTATTTCATTGCAACCATAGCAGGTTGCGTCCTTTATGTCTTGGCACTCCAAGGTCTTGTGCTCTTTCTTGTTACAAATCCCACAAGGCCTAGCTCGTGACTCCAGAGTGCATTTCCTTTTAGTTGCCTTCTTTGGGCAGCGGTAAATTATGAGCCCCTTCTCGCCACAATCATAGCATGTGGCGTCCTTCAAGTCCTTGCACTCATGGGTCTTGTGATCCATCTCCATGCAGATGACACATCCCCCGGTCTGCTCATAGAAACATTTTCCGAAATGCTTCTTCTTGCAGGTTTTACATTTGGGTTTTGCCTCCTTTGGTTTGGACTGGTTATAGTTCGAACCGGTCTTACCCTTTTTACAACATTTATTTGAGGTAACATCGCACTTTCGCTTATGATCCTTCAACACACGGTTCACAGCGTTGTTTACGGCTGTATCTATCATAGCCTGTAACTCGGTGCTTGTTAAGTTCAGTCTTGCATCATCATTCTGATCAACTAGACGATTGTAAGCTTTAGAGGAGTCAGCCATGGTGAAGCTTTGAAGGCTACAAACTAAGTAGTAATAAATTGGTTTAATTATATAGCGAATTGTCGAACTTGATAATTAAGTAGCCATGGTGCGAATAAACCATATGGGCCAACAGATAGTATTTAATTTATTTGATTATGTTTTGCCTAAGTTTTTTTTAAATAAACCATCTTTGGCGTTTAAACGGAATATAATCCTTCATATTTACTAGACAGGGGCCATAAGTCACGACTGTCAATGTCATACTGACATCTCATATAGCACAACGGCTTGTTCCAAAGGACTTTTCGATGGCACAGATGCCTTGTCACTAGGGAAAATTTTAAAACATAATCAATGATTCCTTTGGGTCGGAAAATTTCATAATTCATTGTCTTGACAAGAAGTTATGAAATAAAACTATCGTTTTCATGTATGCATCTTTGCCCGTAGGTATACATCCCAGGTGGATGTTTAGATGTGTACATTATGTTCGACGTTTATTAGCCATGATTCCTATTGATTATATAGGCTAAATAAAGGGTTTGGAAGCTCCTAATATAAAGATGACAATCGTGATTTTATCGTATCACTGTTGTCGGGAGTGTTAACACGTTTTCAAGTGTTTAACAAGGATCTGAATCTCTTTTAAACATGTTTTACCATTTTAGCTAGGTCTTCAATGACATTCAAGCTAGGTCAAACCTTTTAAGATTCTCTTTTAATATTTATACTGGTAGGAAAAGAATGATATCTATTTTATTCAGGATTTTCATTATAATTATCCTAAATTTAATAAAAATATGATTATGGCACAAAAGACCAAGCCACAGGGACAACTTTATATTATCAACCTTGATTTTTGTAGAATTAAGGTATTTAGGCTTGAACGTGTTCTTGCCTTTTCTTGATAGGGAGTTGTAGGCTACGACTGTCTTTTGTCTTATATGACAATGAGTATAGCCCGTAGGCAGTATATCCCTAGTTATAATTTAATAATAGCTCAACAGCCTAGTCACATGGACAGATTTAATTTAAAAACCAGGATGTTACAAAATCGAGGTATTAAGGCTTGAATCAAAGTTCATTACCTTTTCTTGACAGGGAGTTGTAGGCTACCACTGTCTTTATTAAAATTTCTGGCCCGTGGGCCTATCAATTAACATCTCGTAAGATGTTAAGACATATAGTCATTGCACTGATGATACGTTCAGCGGTCACAGTAATGACATGACGACATGATCAGTGCCATTAGTTTAATCAACTGTTGTTCAGTGGTCATAATAATGACATGACGGCAGGATTAACACTTTAATTTAAATTAACTGTCATTCAGCGGTCATAATAATGACATAACGACATGATTAGTACTTTAATTTAAATCAGTTGTCGTTCAGCGGTCATAATAATGACATGACGACCAGATTATCATCTAGAGGGCCTTGAGCATAGCTCACCCCCTTAGGATGGGGAATCTCAAAAGATCACAACTGTCGATGTCGCAATCGGACAGTGTATTATAGCCCGTGGCACTTCATTTTTAAGGGATGATTATTTTAATAAGGAAGGATTGGAATAACCCATTCTAGGGATGACTTACGTGATTTCATCGAACCACGTTTGCCAGGAGTGTTAACATATTACGGATGTTAACAAGGATTTGAATCTCTTGAATAGGTCCTACCATCTTGGCCTCGTCATATAGGCTAGGTTTACCCTTAAGATTCCTTTTTAATAATTAATGCAGAACAATCCTAACTCGGGATGTTAATAAGGATCTGAACCTAGATTGAGGATCTGCCGTCTTGGCCGGGTCTCAATAATGACACGAGGCTAGGTCTTATCCTTTTTAGATTTTGCCATTTTATTATAATGGTAGATCTTATAACAGAAATATTATTTTAATTTATTTTATATATTATATTCATATATAATGATATAATTGAAATTTAGATAAAACATCCCAATAGTTTTAAAAGAGGTATAGAATTGCCCTAAAAGGGACTTAAAAGAAATGATGTTGTCCTCAAAGGGACCAAAAGATAAATATCGTTATAAAGACTTTTAAGGAAACGATCTTCAGTAAAAGGAGTCTCTTCTTCATTTTAGTTCTGAATGTCCTCTCCTTGGTCGTACGTTAATCCTAGTCGCAACACGAAGCTCGGCCCTTCCTAGGCTTCAAATGGGGAGAATTTCATTACATCTTCTCGCTTGGCGACATATTAAAATATATAATTGAAAGTAATAATCCTCCAAAGAGACGAGAGTATTCCTATGTTAAGTCTAGACTCAGAAGGTCAAAGAATGTGCTATCGTGTCATTGAGATTAAACACAAAAAGCTGGTGTTTAATTCACTCAATGTTGGCTCTGATACCAACCTGTCACACCCCTATTTTCCACGTGTCACCGGTGGACCCGGTGGGGAGTATCGTGACGTAGTTGGTATCATCATAGACAAACAACACAATATATATAAATGCACAGCGGAAGCAAAGATAGGTTCATTTCAACTTTAATAAAGTGTAATATTAAATATCACTAATAGTCGAAACGGATCCACAGGCGGATCAAAATAAAATAAGATATTGTTCAACAGTTTATTGTCGTCCAAGCTTGCGAGACTTATTGTGGACGCTCTAGAAGACAGCCAGCCTATTACGTGTAGTACCTGCACTTAACCTTTTGGGAAAATACGTCAGCTTACACTGGTAAATACAATTTAACTGACTCATTTTGAAAATGGTTGAAAATTGATTTGGATGCACGTGGCACAAAACATTTTATAACTTGGGATAATTATTTATTATAATAATCTTGTGAACGAATTACATGTTACTTGTGCGTTCAGTAGCCCGGATCTTGTCCGGGTTAAAGATCAATAGACCCTCCACATTATAGAGTTATTCACTGATGGGTGTACGCCTACACCCCGTGCTCGGTCGTGGCCATCTCGTAAGATGATGCCAAGGATATCCGGGACATGGTCATTAACCCCCCAAAGGCTTTAAGTAAAACAAGACTGATATTTTTATAATTCCAGAAGGCTCAAAATATTTTATTTAACAAATAAAATCAGTAGAAAAAGGTTTGGGGTCAAAAGGATTTGTAAAACTCATTTTATGGCTTAAAAGGGCAAAATCGGTATTAACCGAATTAAACTTAGAGACCTATGTTATGCTCAGCCAAAAATTAAATAAAAATCTTCAAAAATCCCAAAATATTATATTACATCAGTGGGTAAAAAGTTTGATATCAAAAAGTGGGTTTAAATAGGTTATACGCTAATTACGCCGTTTAAGTAACATAAAGCTTTCAAATTACGCTAATGAGCATAACTTCTAATCTAGACTTCAAACTGATGTCAAATTTTAGGTGCAAGTTTATAAATCAGTAATTAAGGTTTCTACTCTTTCACTTTTTCAAAAATCACGTTTTATAGTCAAAAGGGCATAATAGTCAACATTGAAGCATTAATCGGAAACATGCATGTGAATCGGATAAGTAATGAACCAAATTGTATAATCTCAGAGAGTTATATTTATATGAAACCTGGTCCAAAATAAGCTCTAAGGCAGATCTTAAACATGCATAAACGGATCAGAACTGATAGTCAAAGAAAAAGTCAATTTATGTGACTTTCGGTTGATAAACTAAGCTAGAACGAATTTGCAAAGGTTATGAATACTTACAATGGTCCTAATAAAGCTTAGAGATCACTAGGAAGATGTCTTGACGTCCAGGAAGCTTCAGAAGTTGATCTTGTGAATTTTGAAAGTGTAAGTGTTCATAGTTTACTACTTCAAGACCCTTTTATCATCACTTTGATCTGTTTAGAGGCTGCCATGTGAGTCTAGGATTGTTGTAAGAAGTATACAAGTGTCCCTAGTTGCATGAAAGTTCATTGGTGAGCTCCTTGAATCGACAACAGCTGGTTACAACTCGAAACAGAATAGCAACTGGCATCTGCAGGTTGTTTTTGTCGCTGGCAGGTCGCAGGCGGGCCGCGTACGAGCGCAGAACAGGTTAAACATGTTTTTAAGTTTTACATTTCAGTCCTTGACCTTTGTAACGTTGTTTTGGGTCCTTTTCTTGCACATTAGACCCTAAATTCTGATTTTTAAGGGCCTTGGGATATTTACAAACATGGTAAAGTCCTTGAACAACTTTGTGCTTACCCGAAAAGTCTCGAAATTCAACGTTAACGCAATTAACCCTTCGTGTACGGTTTTGATCATAACTTTCTCATACATTCACGAAACTTCATGAAATTTTTATCACATATTCTTGTGAGTATATTTCATCATTACAAAGTTTCGGGTTTGCCAAAAGGTCACTCAGAGGTATACTTTCAACATGTTGACACGTTTAGCCCCTGTAGTTTGTAATTCCTCACTTTCTTTCATTTTTCGCTTTGTATGATCCATGATTTATCCGTTTAAGGTTATAAACACCATGTAGGGTTATTGTAGGGCCTATTTATCAATTGTTTACACTTTGGACCCTTATATTCACATAGTTTCACTGTTTGTCAACTTTAGTCCCTGTAAAGCATGTTTTCACATATTCAAGGTCCATGACACGTGTCAATACATTATTGGACGTAAATTTTCGAGGTGTTACAAATTAGCTAAATTATATGTAAATGAAATTGTTTCTTTACATGGAATACCTTTATCAATTATTTCTGATAGGGATAGCCGATTTACCTCTCATTTTTGGTTAAGTTTCCAAAAGGCAATGGGAACTAAGTTAAAACTGAGTACAGCTTATCATCCTCAAACGGACGGACAAAGCGAAAGGACCATCCAGACAATGGAGGATATGCTTAGAGCCTGTGTAATTGATTTCGGAGGTAGTTGGGACGAACACTTACCTTTAATAGAATTTTCTTTTAATAATAGTTATCACACAAGTATTAACGCTGCACCATTCGAAGCACTTTACGGACGAAAGTGCCGAACCCCAGTCTGTTGGGCAGAAATTGGGGAAAAGAAACTATCTGGACCAGAGATAGTGCAAGAAACAACTGACAAAATCATTCAAGTCAAGGAACGACTGAAAGCCGCACGTGATCGACAGAAAAGTTATGCCGATAACCGACGCAAGCCATTGGAATTTCAAGTAGGAGATAAAGTATTGTTAAGAGTCTCTCCTTGGAAAGGAGTTGTAAGATTCATCAAACGAGGAAAGTTAAGTCCCAGGTATGTTGGACCTTTTAAGATTATTAGAAGAATAGGACCTGTAGCCTATCAGCTACAACTGCCAGAGGAAATGGCAGGGATACATGATGTGTTTCATGTATCTAATCTCAAGAAGTGTTTAGCTGATGAATCACTGATAGTGCCTCTTAAGGATATAGAGGTAAATGAATAACTTAAGTTTGTAGAAAGACCTCTACAGATTGAAGACAGGAAACTCAAGAATCTCAAGCACAAGAGACTAGTTATGGTCAAAGTGAAGTGGGACTCCAAAAGAGGACCTGAGTACACATGGGAGCTTGAAGCTGAAATGAAAAGGAAATATCCACCGTGTTCTAGTAGATCTCGAGGACGAGCTCTAAAACAAGGTGGGGAGGATGTAACAACCCTCGGTAAAACCGACACCCTCATAATATTCCGACACCCTAATATATTTTAGAATGTCCCATTATATCTTTATATATACCCATATGTGAAAACCGAGCCCGAAATACGTTATAGCATTAAAAATAGAATTTAAAATCTGAAACTTAAGTTAAGGCGGGCCTCGTAGACCCACCCCAAGCCTTTACGCGGGCGGTATCGAGGTGGATACCTGATTTCGTTTGATTACTTAAGTCCAGACGGGCCGCGTAAGACCCCGTTTAAGTTAACGCGGGCCGCGTGAGCTCAAAGTTGTGGCGCAGCCCGTTGATGACACGTGTCATCATCGTGGCAGGGCTAGATCATGACCGGGACAAGCTATATGGTTGACCAGGGTTGACGCGGGCCGCGTAACCCTTGTCTGTTCTTTACGTGGGCCGCGTGAGGACCAGTTTCAGCACCTATATAAGAAAGCAACGGGTTTTCATTTTCCGTCAATCATTTCTCAAATCTCAAATCACAATTTCTGTAGAAGTGTTATAATACGCGGGTATTATACCCCCTAATTAGCGAGATTCTGCTCCGTTGTAAGTATTATAACCCCTGGATACGTATTAGATACGCTGCCCGATTGATCTAGGGTTCCGTAACGGCTGTCGTGGTACTGCCCGACGTAGTCGTTGGAATGCCGTCTCGGGGAGGGTATTACTAATGTTAAAATAGGTTATTATACTAACGTGTGTGCTTTTGTGTAAATTATAGATAATTCTCAGGAAACCCTTACGGGAATTCTAAGACAGCAATGTGAGTTGATCCGCTTTTTGTAAACCTTTTTGTGAACTGTTTTACAAAACCTTAAATATCTTTCCATGCGAATAACAGTTATTGAGTATTTATAAGAATACAATTACAGTCGGTAAATTTGGGGTTTTGTATACAAAATTTGTTACCACCTGGTAAAGGAGTAACATTACCATAAGTCGGAACGACATTACCGTGTGGTGGTAATTGATATAACTTGGAAACAAATGTAATTGCGGATGCGCCCTCAATACTGTGCACTGTGACTTTTTATTTAAACTTGATTAAACTGGGATTCACTTACCAGTATTTCCCACTGACAAATGTTTTGAAAACGCGTTTCAGGTAACAAAATGTGAAAGGCAAATAGAAGCCAGCTGGACAGCACTGAAGGCTTGTAAAAGTGGCAACGAAGTTACCTAAAATAAAATAGATGTTTTTATTAAATAAAATAGGATACATTCCTATGAAAATGTGTGTACTATGAACTTGGGTTTTATCCCATTTATTTAAAGTTATAAAAAGAGTGGTATTTTACTCTGATTAAATATTTCCTAACTACGGTCCTGATGAAAATTCCCGCTGCCAAATTTGACTAATACCACGATACTGGCTCGCGGTCGCCCGTTCCCGGGAATCAGGGATTGGGGGTTGCGACAAAGTGTGTCTTTTATTTGAACTAGCAAGATTTCCCCGATCGATGCAGTAGGAATTTGGCCGGTATCGATTGAGTTCGTGACGATATTAGTGTGTGTGGTACTGACACTTGGTTTAAAATCATGATACATGCAGAAGAATGTGTCTTAAATTAAAAATCACAAAAATGAATACTAGTTCCAATCCGTTGATTACAATATTGGTACCGATGTCGATAACAAAACCATAAATCCGTATCTGATAATAACAATACCAATACCGATGTCGATATAGGTTTTATTTGTCACGATACTTTTTTATATAAAACTTTCTTCCAACAAAATTCATACAGAAACACCGAGAAAAAAAGTTCAAACACAATCGTGTATTCATATTAAAAAGAGTTAACTGCCATTTTCGTCCCTGTGGTTTGGTCACTTTGGCCATTTCAGTCCATTTTTCAAAAATGCGCCATTTTCCTCCCCGACGTTCTGGAAAGGTGCCATTTCAGTCCAAAAATCATAACCCAGTTAAGTCAGTTAGTAAATAAGGACTGATTGTGTAAATTTGTAACATAAAGGACTGATTGTGTAAATTTGTAACACCACCACCACTAGCCCTGCCACCACCACCACTCCGCTGCCACCACCGCCACCACCGCCACCACAGCCACCACAGCCACAGCCACCACCACCACCACAGCCACCACCGCCACCACAGCCACACCGCCACCACAGCCGGTTTCGAATCTGCCTGAATTCGGATGAACGATGATGTTGTAGGTTGTGGAGAAGGAGTTTTCGAATCTGCCGGAACCACCACCATCAACGTCATCATCGACCTTGAAAAACGGCACCCCCACCGTCGAAACTGCACATCGAAATCACAAGCGAATTTAGTCCGAGTTTACCAAAACAGTTAGAATCGAACAAAAATTCGATTTGAATCAGATCGAATCAGCTCAAATCTTGTTCAAAACACATCACCGATCAATCAAAACACATCGAATCAGACAGAAACAAATCGAAACTAGACTGAAACTTGTCGAAATGATACGAAATTCAATTTAATTCTGTTCGAAACTTTAACCAAATCAATCCGGAATTGTAAAAACTTTAACCAAAAATAACTGATTTAGTTCGAAAAAGATTTAACACCAACTGAGATTCGATCAAATCAATCCTGTGTTTGAATGATGCTTCAGATCTGAAATGTATATCAGATCTGGATGAAAACAGTTCGTAAAAAATCTTTCCAAAAACTTTGAAATTTGATCTTTAACACACTGAATCAGTTCGGAATAGGTGAACGATACATCAAACAGATCCAAAATGTATGATACTTCAACCAGAAATTATCGAAACAAATCGAAATTTACCGAAATCAATCGAAACAATCCTATCAACACGAATAACAATCAGATAAGCAAACACGAACAACAATCAGCAACACTTAACATTAATCACTAACACAGTTCAAAACAAACAGATAATCATTCAAAACTGTTTGAAATATATGAAAGTTCAATAAAAAATCATCAAATCAGTCATGTTTTCACTGTAAACGGTTCAGAGAGTTCAAACAACACACCGAAACAAATCGAAATTCACCAAAAATAGTCCGAAATTAACCGAAATTCGATTCGATTTCACTGAAACTGACGTTGATGGTGGTGGTTCCGGCAGATTCGAAAACTCCTTCTCCACAACCTACAACATCATCGTTCATCCGAATTCAGGCAGATTCGAAACTGGCTGTGGTGGCGGTGTGGCTGTGGTGGCGGTGGTGGCGGTGGTGGCAGTGGCTGTGGTGGCGGTGGTGGCTGTGGCTGTGGTGGCGGTGGTGGCGGTGGTGGTGGTGGTGGCAGCGGAGTGGTGGTGGTGGCAGGGCTAGTGGTGGTGGTGTTACAAATTTACAAAATCAGTCCTTTATGTTACAAATTTACACAATCAGTCTTTATTTACTAACTGACTTAACTGGGTTATGATTTTTGGACTGAAATGGCACCTTTCCAGAACGTCGGGGAGGAAAATGGTGCATTTTTGAAAAATAGACTGAAATGGCCAAAGTGACCAAACCACAGGGACGAAAATGGCAGTTAACTCTATTAAAAAACAAGATAATGGACGCTGCTATTGGATAAAAAACCAAATGAAATAAAAACTAAAAATGAGTTAAAATCATTTATTATTATAGTAAAATTGGTGATATTGCAACACAACACAAAACAATTAACATAATAAAATATAATCTTATGTTACTATTCATCAGGGTTTTAAATTTATATATATCGCACGTGATATGATGGAAATTCGGTTGGTATCAATTCAGTTCGTAAAAATTCAGTTCATAACAGTACTGCTATGATGCACATTCGGTTCAAAGTAAACGATATGCACAAATACACGTGTTTTACATTGGGAAGCATGGCCGCAAAAGTCGCTAGGCACTCTTTAGTCGGAGTTGAGAGTACGCGGGAAGTACTCGGCATAGGCATAGAGTATTCTGGGAGTACTCGGCCTAGGCAAAGACTACACGGGCATGGACAACCTACCTTGTAGCTAGTACTTGGCCTCAGAGACCTTGTTTTTACAACCATGTTGGGAACCATAAAAATGAATACGAGGACGTGTTTTGGTAATAACAATACCAGTATTGATGTCCATAAAAAAAAACATAAAAACGAATACTGGTATCAGTTCCAATAATAACAAACATACCGGTACCGATGTTGAAATCAGTTCGGTTAGTCACTGTAAAATCTTGAATAAAACTCTATTTTTTCAACAAAGTTTCTACATAAATATCTTGGAGGCACACATCAGGATTAAAGAATGATGAAATTTATCTAGATGGCATGGTGGATCGGGTTGTTGAAGGAAAACATGTCATGCAAAATTATATAGAACTAAATTAAGTAGTTTATTTGTCTATATGCATTTCAAATAGTTTAGAAGTATTATTGCATTAGAATAGGAAGCTTAATTTCCATGTTAAGTTCTCCTAGATGGATGGATGGATGGATGGATAGATTGATTGATTGTCAAGGTTTCAGTCGTCTTTTTGGGTTTAAGAAAATTAGAGAAAGACAGTTATTGGGTTGTTCACCCGCTAGGGGTGAGCAGAAAACCGAAATAACCGAACCGTAACCAAAATAACCGAAAAATCCAGATCGAAAAAACCGAACCGAAACAAAAACCGACGGTTCGGTTTTCGGATTTTTAATAACCGAAAATTTCGGTTCGGTTTTCGGATAATCATTTTCAATAACCGAAAATAACCGAACCGAACCGATAAGTTTTAATAGTATACCAAAACTATATATTTTCATGTTTATGTTGTTTAAGTGTTTACCCATGCTACTAAGAATTATTAATTTTATTCTTGTTTCTTAAATATTTATAATAAGAACATTACAATGTTTATTTATCATTAAAATTATCCATTATTTACAAGAACTAACAAAGTTTATTATAAAAATTAAATGGTTTTCAAAGTATTATAAAAGAAAACGTCTTAACAAAAACTTTGGAGAAACATTAAAATAGATTAGAAACTTTGGTTTATGTGAATAATATTAATTTAAAAGAAACTTAAATGTAAACATTTAAGAAAGATTCTTAAACTTTGAATTATACTTTTAAGTTTTGAATCTTACATAATTTTTAGATTTTAAATACCGGCAAGAGAAAAATGGAACCCTCTGTCGTGTACAAAATAAATTTTAAGGTTGAGTAGCGGCGTTTCTTTCCTGACGAGGGTGAGGTGGGTTTAGATGAGGGTGAAGGTGACTAGGTGGGAGAAGGTGGTGCATGGTGGTGAATCGTGTATAGAGGGTCGGATGAAAGAAGAAACAAAGAAGGACGAAGAGAAGCAGGAGCTAAAAGCGGGGTGGTGGGCTAATATGCTAAGGCAGTAGTAGTGGAAACACCTTCCCCACCCACTTCAATGCCGCAACGAGAAATCACACCCGTCTGGAGGAAGGCTCAGTTTGAGATATTCTTGAACTTATAATTGTGTTTAGGGCCAGCCCAAGGGTAACTAAACCCAAGCAAGGGCTTTGGGCCTCCATGTGAGAAAGGCCGCTAGGTTTACAAAAAGACTACTAGTGTATATATAGATATTTAAGTTAGTGAGTTTGACGTCAAAATAGTATGTTGGTTTAGTGGTAAACTTCCTTTCTATGTACAAGCAGTTAAGGTTTTTATGTATAGTATGTTGGTTCAGTGGTGAACTTCCTATCTATGTACAAGTAGTTAAGGTTTCTATGTATAAGGAATTCATGGGTTCGAAACATTGGTAAAAACCTTTCCTTCTGTTTGTTTATTCTTAAATACAAAGCCCAAAAATGAATTGGTAGAAGCCCAACAAACCTTAGACCATAATATGTATTTGTTTGTTTTTTACCTCTAATTTTATCAATGGTGAAATCCTCTTCTTTGTTTTCATCAAAATGAACCTCGTTGCTATTTGTTTATTAAATAATAATTAATTAAACTAGCGTGTTCTAGTTCTTAATAAGTTACAAAATCTAAAGATACTTGATTTATAACGTTAATTTTGGCAAGGGTGTAGGGCCCGGATCTCTAGTTCGCTTTGGCTATTTAATCGGTTGTTTATCAAATAATTGTGTTATAGGCTATTTAATCGGTGGTTACCCTTTGACTTCAGAAATTCAGTCACATTAATCAACCTTGTATATTACATGTTCCTGTATGTTGAACTATACCATTACTTAATGAATGACTACATATAATATGCATTTCAATTTCTGGGCAATATTCCAATGCTAGTTTGATTCATAATACACTTATCCAACCAAGATCAGAAGAAAAAAAAAATGAAACCAATACCACTACATGTGTAAAAAATGTGGAGTAACAAACAGAAGCTTACATTCGAACAAGAGTGAAGAAAAACAAACTATATAAATCTGAGGGTGGCCATTCTTCAAAACCGATTATGCACATTCTTCTCTTTTAATAACTCGTAAAAATCACAAAAAAAAATAATAATAATAATATTGTAAATTCACATATATTACCTCCTCTTTCTCTCTGACATCCATATATAATGTTGTTCTTGCAATATATATATCTGTCAGCCATATTCATATTAAGCTCTATTGTGGATGGGGTCTGACCCTTTTTTAACCTTTCTCTTGCTTGATTGATAAAAACTAAATTTCTTGTTTACAGTTGCGGGAGATGAACTTGCTCTATGATCCTCCATGACAAATGACTTGAGCACGCGATGATTCAATCTTAGTTCCATCCCGATAATTCGAATACCAGAAACTGTATTTGGTTTGATTGATAATATTCCAATGAAGGTAAGAAGTATGAATAGCTTATGATTACTAATAATCATAGTTCATATAGAAGAAATTGTATTTTTAAGAAAAATGAGGGAGGAAGCAAGACTTGTAATATGGTCTTACTTGTGTACATCTAAACAATTTTGATGGAAGGTTTTATAGAAGAAATCAGGTATGGGACCCACATGACATATATTACAAGTTTCAGATTATCCCAATCTGCCAATCATAAGCCTTTAATCTAGTTAAAGAATATGACTAGGATAAATAAAGAAAAATGGAACAGTACCCTTGAGAAGCTAAGTATCTTTAATTTCCATGATGTCTTAAAACATCAACAGACCATGATTATATAATGATGTGGCAAAAACATGCACTTTTCATTATAGTATGAGGGTATTTTCATTATAGTATGAGGGTATTTTGGTAAATTAACATTCCTTAATTAGTAAGAAAAGAGAGACTTGAGTGCAAAACTACCAACTGAGCTCTGTGTTTGGCTGGCCGGAAAGAAAAAGAAGTAAAAAAACACAAACAAAACCCTAAACCCTAAAATAACGTTGGCTTTGTTTTGTACCCTTTGAAGATCTCACTTTAGAATTCCAAGCTCAGTTTTCCATGCAACAAAAAGAACAGTCTTAGTTTCTTGTGCTAAATATGTGTTTCTTTATGCTTTTCTTTTCTCTTTAATTTGGCCATATGTTCATCATCACTCTCACCTTTGTTTCTTATCATAAAAATGAACCAACATTGGAACATTCTAAAGCTAGCTTCAATATATACACATTCTTTACGGTTAACACGCAATCCGATATGATGGTGCTTCAAGATTAAAGGGTGGATCGATTAGTTAATTGATTATCGATGTGTGTTTAGTTGTTTACGATCTACACAGCAATAGTGATGATCAAGATTATGGTTATCAATGCAGGATGTGGGGACTTATGCTTTGCCGACTCAAGGGGTACATAAAGGTTTAGATTTAGATCATAAGATGTGATGTACTTATTAGATACACTTGCCTCCTTACTTAAAGTAGAATCTTATGGCATGATTCAATAATCTTTAGCATTTTGGCCAGCCAAAATTAAAGTGACATGTTATATTTAACCATTTGTAGAGAAGCTTAATTATAATTTAAAAATTTGTGATATTGGCTTTGCAGCTTGTAGATTCTCAAGTCTGGTCTTCAAGAAATTGCTTTTGTCAACTTTAATGCAATTTATGGGTCCATTAAGGTCTACATCAAAATACCCTCCGCCAAAATATATATATATATATTATATATAGAGTTAATTGCCCGGATGGTCCCTGTGGTTTGCCATTTTTTCACCTTTAGTCCCCAACTTTCTAAAATAGCATGTATGTTCCCTGTGGTTTGCTCGCTTGTTACTCGAATAGTCTCCAGGCTGGATGAAAGTTAGTTTTTTCTGTTAAGTAGATGAAAGATGACTGAATTGCCCTTACTAATAAAAAAGTAATAATAACATTTAAAGATCAAAAATTAACATTAAGTGGGACCAACCCTTTATTTAAAAGATAAACCACCCGGACCCTTCCTTCTTCTCCACCCACCCACACTTCTGCATCCACCTGCAACCATGCCTTCATCAATTTAATTTATTTTGGCTCCACCTTCTAAACATAACAATCACAGTTTTTCTTCAGTACGTGTGGATTTAATTGATAAAATGGAACTGAAATTAATAAAAAAGGAGGTTGGAGATCGTTTCCACGTGTGGTTCTTCATATGCCCAGGTCAAGGAGACGAAGGGAGATCAGATCGTTACCCATGCCCCTTTCTTCTTCATCGTTTGTATCATCGGTGAAGAGAAACCACCAATGGTTCAGGAATGTCGTTAAATGAATTGCCAGGTAGTCGCCGGAATGAACACCGCCTCTTTTTGGGACACTAGCTCTGGTTTTTCGTATTGGGTTTTAACGGTGGGTTTAGGTTCATGATTATTTGGGTTTAATTGGTTTGAAGGAAGAACCAATATCAAGAAGAGCATCAATTGGTCATATTATGTTTTGGTTGTTTGGAAAAGGAAAAACTGAAATTTGACTATGGTAGCGTTCATGGTTGTGATTTAAGTTTATTGTTTGTTAAATGGTCTTCGTTAATTTCTTGATTGGTGATGTGATGCAGGAGCATATGTTATCTTTTATTTATTTGAATTTTGAATTTCTATTTTATGTGATTTAGTTTCCTAATATTTTTATGAGTGGGAGTTATAAATTAGAGTCTAGGGTTTATTATTATTCAGTTTTTGATTGATTATTGAATAGAAAAAACTTTGTTCTTGAATCTTTGGTTCGTTTTTCAGTCTTTGTTTAATCAATCGTTCTTGAGCCATTTGATCGCACTCGAAAAAGCATCATGATGGCTTTTTCTGGTGGTGGTGGCGAGGTAGTGCATTGTGATGGTGCCGACATTAACAGTGGAGAAGAAGATAGAGCTGGGATGGGTGGAGGTTGGGAGGGAGGTCGTCAGAAAAACGAAAGTGGTCAAAAAAGGTGGAGGGGTGTGGTGATGTGCGGTCGAAAGGGTAGAGTTTGGGTTGGAGGTTGCCGGCCGGAAAAGGTGGAGGTTGGGT